>MU710912.1:8718-41231 GCA_026770625.1 Nicotiana glauca | reverse complement strand
TATGCCAATACCTGGCTGATATTGCGCTTGGGCTGTATGAGCCCCTCCGGAGTCTGTACACACCCCCAGTGAGCGTCGTCGACATAAAATAAGTGGAGCGGGCTACACACCGCAGCGGGTACCGGAGTGTACCGTTATATGTATTGCATCCATTCATGCATCATTTCTTAACTGTATTATTTGTTGTATATTTTTTTCCGCTGGATTGGATATGAACTGCTAGATATAGAGTACTTTGTGCATTTCCTGCGATTTCTTACTTTTCAGACTTTAGTTATGTTTATTACTCACTGAGTTGGAATACTCACTTTACTCCCTGCACCTTGTGTGCAGATCCAGGGCAGTCTCAGGCTGAGTGATTCCAGCTGATCCAGAGTTCTTTCCGGGGGTATTTGAGGTAGCTGCAGGGCGTTCGCAGCCGATGATTCTCCCCTCTATCCTTATCCTTTATTTCCGCATTATCAGTATTAGACAGACTTTGTAGTAGGATATTATGCTGTCATTAGAGGCTCATGGTCGTGACATCGGGTCCTAGTTAGGCTATTTTTGATATTTTGTTAGATTTTTCGCATTATTATCAGTATTTCAGATTCTTGTCTTAGATGATATTTAAATTCATGTGTTTAATAAACGGGGTTATTGATATAAATGGCCGGGCTTGTCTAGTAGTGTGCTGGGCGCCATCACGACCGGGTTGGGGTCGTGACAATATGTGATACACATTTTATACAAATATGATACATATGTGATACACATCGTAATACATATATTTTTTCATGTTTCATCTTCTAATTAGAATTTTCAATTTAAACCATCTAAAAACTGCCAAATCATTCCAAAACTGAGGTTCAAACTCCTTAAGATGTACTCAATCTGTTCTGATAGCACTCACTCAAAAAAAAGCAAAATTTAACCTTTTTTGGCTACAAAAAGCTAATTAGTTAATATTGGTAACATTTGGATAATATTATTAATATTTAGTGAATTGATTAATATTTGTAATAAACTACTTATAATGGACATAGCTGGTAGTTTTCCTTGAAAATATATGGTTGAAAGTGTGTCTCCACATGTAGTACTCACACTGCTTTTTTTTATTTTGGATAAGAATCTTCTTTATCGTCAAATTGGTTATAACTTGATCTGAACCGTCTTGAACCAGTCTCTAACCTCGTTGAATCATTGACTCTGATATCACTTGTTGGGATCGAAAAAATAAAACATCATGCAAAAGCTAACAAAGCAAACCTTGACGACGATAAATTAGATGACAAAAAGAATATACTAAAAGAGATATAATATTTTAATATGGTTTGGTCAAGTGACCTACATCAATTTATTAGTATAAAAGAAAAACCTATAGAGAGAATAATCTGCCCTTCCTTGAACAAGAATCTCTTATGGACTATATTATGGATGTTATTATGTCACGATCCAAAATCTAACCTTCGTGATGGTGCCTATCGTGGAACTTGGCAAGCCACATCTCAACATAGTAAAATCTTTGAACATAAATACGAAAAAAATTTAATATTTAACAAAAACCTTTTTGAAAATAGAAATAATCCAAAATACGATATAATCCATCCCAGAAATGGGGTGTCACAGAGTACATGAGTGTCTAAATCAGAATACAGTACATTACAGTGTCTAGGAAATAAAAACTAAAATACAGATAGAGATAAAGAAGGAGAGTCAACGTCTACGAATGCCATGCAGCTACCTCAATAGTCTCCGGGATCTGGTTCCTCAATCAATAGCCGTCGTGACCAGAAACACCTGAATCGGCACACGAGGTGCGGGGAGTAACCTGAGTACAACCAACTCAATAAGTAAAATGTCCAACCTTTAGACTGAAAGGTAGTGATAAACTCTATCGGTACAGTTAAAATAGAAATAACTATGTAGAAACATAGGCATGCTTTCAAGTTAAATAGACAGTTCAAAATAGTAAAATAGATCAAAAACTTAACAACGTGAAGAATATAACTCTTCTACTTTTACATGTGATTGCACACGTTGTATGTGGTGTACCATGCTGACAGCCTCATGTGCTTACGCTCTCAAATGCTCAACCACTCGGTATTGTAAATGACCCATACGGTCCAAGGAAGATCCATCCCAAAATATATACATCACTGACCACCAGTCACCCAATACCGAGGAAGGCCAATCCAGCCCATGGAGAAGATCCATCTCCAGGTATAAAATGCTTCGGACAAGATCCATGTCCGGGAAGATCCATCCCTCAATAATATCAACCGCGCTCACTGGGGGTGTGTACAGATTCCGCAGGGGCTCCTACATCCCAAGCGATGCTACAAATCAGTATAACAACTGCGGCGTGCAACCCGATCCCATAACTGTCACTCATAATCAGGCTCTGGGCCTCACTCAGTCATCAATCTCTCCAGTCTCACTCTCGGGCTCACAATATCATAAAAACTAGCTCGAAACAATGATATGATGTATCAAAAAGTAACGAGTGAGACTGGGATATGATATGAAATGAATGAATATGACTAAGTACGAAATATCAATGAAATTAGTAAGGTGACAGCAAGAAAGGACCATTATGGTTCCCAACAGTACCGGCATAAAGCCTAAACATGATATCTAGCATGATTGACAGCTCAATTACTGTATCACATGATGTAAACATGGATATCAACAAGATAGAATCACTATACGGTGCCATGGAATCAATCAGGTCATAGTTCTCATGGTGCACGCCCACACGCCCACCACTTGGCATGTGTGCCACCTCAATACCAATCTCATAACACATAATTCGGGGTTTCGAACCCTCAGAACCAAGTTTGAAAGTGTTAGTTACCATAATCTAAGCAAAACTCTACTCCCAAATGCCTTTGCCTCTTAAATTGGTCTTCAAACATCCCGAATCTAGCCACAAATTGTACAATACAATCAATATATGCAAAAGGGATCAATTCCACAAGAAAAGTACTAAATTATAGCCAAAATTCGAAATTGGAACAACCCCCCCGCTCACGTCTCAAAATCCAACAAAAGTTACAAAAACTGAAAGCACATTCACTCACAAGTATAACCATACCAAATTTACTCAAATCCGATAACAAAATCTCATTCAAAACCTCAAAAAGCTAACTCAAGAACTCTTCCTCTTTTTCCCCAATTTTCCACCCCAAATCATAAATTAGATGATAGAATTAAAGACACAATCATGGAATTTAGCCAAAACCAAGTAAGAATCACTTACCCCAATCAACTCCTTGAAAATCCCTTCGAGAATCGCCAAATCCGTGGGTTTAGCTCAAAATATGAAAAATGAGTTTATACCCTCGTTTTTGAAATTTAACATTGTTGCCCAGATATTCCTTCTTCGCGAATGCGGCCTTTCCCTCTCGTTCGGGTAGCATAAATAATTCTGCCGGCCAAAACCTTCTTCATGAACGCGTCCAACCAACCGCGAACATGATGCTTCAGTGAACCCTCACTTCGCGAATGCGACCCCCTTACGCGAATTCATAGACCAAAAAGGCTGGGGTCCCCAGCTGCTTCACTCCTCTTCACGAATGCGACATCTCTCCCGCGTTCGCGATGCACACAGACCATACTTGCGTTCACATCCTCTTCTTTGAGAACGTGAAGAACAAAGTCTTCCCAGCTCACAAACACCCTTCACGAATGCGAGGCTCCTGTCGCGAACGCGTGAGAGGAAACCAGAAGAATCACACCAGCATATATCAGTCAACAACTTAAGTCCAAAAATGATCTGTTAAGCATCCGAAACTCACCCGAGGCCCTTAGAACCTCTACCAAAGATACTGACTAGTCCTAAAATACGATACGAACTTAATCGAATCCTCAAATCATCTAAAATAACATCAAAAATATGAATTACACACGGATTAAAGCCTAATGAACTTCGAGATTTCCAAATTCTACAAATGACGTCAAAACCTATCAAATCACGTCTGATTGACCTCAAATTTTGCACACAAGTCATAAATGACACCACGAACCTACTCCAACTTTCAGAAATCCAATCTGATCCCGATATTAAAAAGTCCACTCCCGATCAAACTTTTCAAAATTCTAACTTTCGCCAATTCAAGCCTAATTCTACTACAAACCTCCAAAACACAATTCAGACGCGCCCCTAAGCCCAAAATCACCTAATGGATCTAACGGGACCATCAAAATTTAATTCTGAGGTAGTTTAAACATACGTCAATATCCATTCAATTTTTCCAACTTAAGCTTTCAATTAAGAGACTAAGTGTCTCAATTCATACTAAAATTACTCCGGACCCGAACAACCAACTTGACAGCAGTAGAATACAAAAGGATCGATAAATGAGGAAACAGGGCTACAACTCTCAAAACGACCGATCGGGTCGTTACATATTGTATTCTTGTATGAAGGAGGGATCCTCAATTTATAAAGGTCACAACATTTTCCTCCAAGAAAAGAATTTGGTAAATATGGAAATCTTATAGAAAAAAATTAATATGTTAAAATCTTTGCTCTTCCTTCGAGAGAGGGTAAAATTCATATAAATCAGGATAAAATCCTAACAATTCTCCTATTTTGACCTAAATTTTCTTGACAAATATAATTCGCCTTCTTCACATAATCTTCATCGTTGCTGCTTGCCATGGTTAAAAATATTTATAGATTAAAAATTGGACCTCGTGCGTTGAAAGTGAGCACGGGTTAAAAGTATTGGTGCCCTGCGTCAAAAGTGAACAAGGTCAAAAGTGGAGCCCATGTGTTAAAAGTGAGCATGAGTTAAAAGTATTGGAACCCTGCATTAAAAGAATTAGAGCCCTGCGTTAAAAGTCATAAATAGGGTTAACGCGGAGCCCATTCATTAAAAGCGAGCATAAGCTAAAAATTGGATCCCATCATGGGTTAAAAATTATTTTTGTTTTAAAGATGCAGCAGTAGGTGTCATACCTCCTTTTTACGCTACCGCACCCCGCGAAGAGCGTAGTAAAGGGATTTTTTTCAATTAAAGGACAATCGAAACGGGATTTATTTATTAAGAGTTGGAGTCGCCACTTGAGAGATTTATGGTGTCCCAAGTCACTGGTTTGAATCCCGAATCGAGGAAAAGGTTGACTCCGTATTACAGTCTACGAACCAAAAATCCGGATAAGGAATTCTGTTAATCCGAGAGAAGGTGTTAGGCATTCCCGAGTTCCGTGGTTCTAGCACGGTCGCTCAACTGTTATATTTGGCTTAAATTATCTGATTTTTATACATGATGAACTTATGTGCAAATTTTAACTTTTTACCGCTTTTATTATTATTATTTTTTAATGAGAATTGCAATATCATGAAAACGCATTTCGAACCACGTCACATCAATTCACCCGTGGTTGTCAACACATTTCGACTCCGTTGAGATTTAGATTTGGGTCACATAAATGTGCACCCGAATTTTAGGAAGGTAATTTTATTAAGTGCGCGCCTAAAAAAACTAATGCATTTTTATCTTTTTGGGAAGGCCGTGAAATTCGCTAAACGGCCCATCCCGAAGTCTGAGTATTTCTAATATATACAATTATGAGGGCCCGCCAGTTTGTGCGTTTTATTTGGCGAGGCTCGTCTCATTTATTTTATTTAAAGGTCCATCCTAAAGTAAACTATGATATTCTACATTATTTGTCTCTAAAAAAAGAAAGCCTAATTAATTAACATGCTTGAAAAGGCCCTAACTTATTAGTTATTAGATTAAAATAAATGCAAACGAAAAATTACACTCAAACTCGTACAAAGGGAAATTGTTTCGTTTTTTATTCTATTGGTGAATATAGTATAGTTGAGATTGCAAATAGAACATGAGATTGACAACAGTATTATCAAAATAAAATAACTATTCTTTAACTAATTTAAACTAACATTATTAAATGAATTGAACTATTGGAATTAACTTCATGAAATTCAAAACCATTTGGAATTCCTTCTTTTACAATTATTTAAAATTAAAACTAACCTTAGTCACTAATGCTCACTTGAAGGTTTGTTAAGCTTAATCAATACTAGGAAAATCTATTATCATTAACATTTAAAGGAACATTAACAAGTCGTGTTTGAACCCAACTCGTGCCTACTGGTAGAATGCAGGAACACATTGATAAACTGATGATTAATCAACTCAAATCCTAATACCACTTTAGCTACTAACTAGGGCTGAGTTACTTCTACTGAAATACAAAAACTCTTACAAATTTTGGAGTAGTTCGAAACAAACCAACAGTCTACAAATAAAACACAATAATCCAACACAGTCCATAGTTTATAAAGAAACAGTCCATGGTTACTAATCATACAAGTCAACACTTGACTACTTTAAGCAACTACATTTTTTATATCTATTTACTACAAGTATATAACTATCCAACAGGTATATTCCAGGATCCACAATCGAGCAGTTTTATTTCATTTTTCAAGCTCGAAACTACAGCAGAGATTCAAAATGTGTACCTGAATTGGAAACACAAGAAGAAGAAGAAGAAGGAATAGTCAGCAGCAACAACCAGCTAGAATCAGCTAACAGCCCAGAACATGAACTCAATAATCTAGGAAAAAGTTCAAAACCAAACAGAGAACAGAGGCTCAACTATATCACTTGAATGTACCCAAATAAACTCAAAATTGAATTCAAAATAATTCTGGAACTTCAGCAAAGCAAAATTCAATCACAAACCAACTTAATTAGACCCTAGTTCACACAAAATGATAATTACTAGGTAATTTAATTCCACAAACTACCCCTTGAACTACCCATGTGATTTATTCTATCCCTGGTTTAGCACCTTATCAGCTATAAACAATTCTCCTAGCAACTGAACGATTAAGGCTGAATTCTGAACTGAATTTAAATCGAAATCATGTTAACACTACACAGAACTCGACAGAATCCTTTAAGCTGAATCAAAATCACATTGATACTCAATAGTAGACTCAACAACAGTTTGCATTTTGGCCTTAAATTAGATCAATGGCATCACAGCAATCAGAACAACACCACATTGAGCTATAATTGGTATAGATACAAGGAATAAATCAATACAAAACCTAGCCAAGAATACATGAACGTTGTAAACACACTAAATCGAGAAACAAAACTGAACCAATATGCAAGGACAAAGAGCTACGAATAGCAGGGGACCAATATCATACGAGAATGAAACAAATTGAGGTAACAAACAACAATTGACCAGAACTACAGAGCTATAATCAAGGCGAATTAATCGACGAAACTACTTATACCATATTTCGATTGACAGAAGAAAATTGGACCAAGAAAAGTCCGAAAGAGAAGAGAGAAAATAAAAGATGATGAAATACACGGGGCCTAAACAAATAAACAGTAACAAACATAGAAAAGAAAAAGGAAAGAAAAATACCTCAACATTACAGGCTAAACTCCGCACAGTTTCCATTTGAAGCTTCAACTTGAACTTTTGAAGTCCAAACGGACCTTAATCAAGTGTTCTCGATTGAAAACACTTGACTAAGGTCGATTACGACCTCAAATTCTTTTTGGTCCTTTTAGGGTTCGTTCAATCGAATTAAAATTCGATGAGTTCTGCCATGATTCGAGCAAAACTAATATGGGTTTTGGGACGAGGGTAGCCTGGTGGTTCAGGGGTGTGACTTGGAGAAGGTTTAGGGTTGGCGCCGCCACCAAGGAATCTTGTGGCAGCGCTAGGGCTCTTGGCTCGAAATTGAAATTCGACGAATACTGGGTTGATTCAAACGGAATTAATGGTGTTAAGGTGGTGAGAGAGGTCTAGGGGTGGCATGGTGTTGATTTGGGGTTGAATGGACAAGGTGAGGTTTGGGTCAGTTCTTCGATCTAATATTCGAAGAACTCTGGGATGATTCGAGAATGATGGAGTGGAGATTTGGAATGGGGGGGTTGAGGCGAGTTCAGGGTGTAAAAATGGGGTTGTTTGGACCACCGGAACCGTCGTGAGGCGATTTTCGGTGGGTGGTCGACGGCGGAGTATGGCGGAGGTTGTTGGGGCTGTCTCTGAACGTTAGAGATTAAGGGGGTTTGGCTTAGGGGGGCTGGGTGCGTTTGGTTAATTATATACGAAGTGAGAGAACTAATCCAGGCTGTTAGATCATTTGAGATCAATGGCCTATATCAGTCGACTAAACCAAACGGTGTCGTTTGGCCTTCTCTGAGATCAGATGGGTTTGGGGAATGGGTCGGGTTGGTGAGACGGGTTGGGAGATGGGATGAGGGTCGTTGGATTGATGTGGATTGAAAGGCTGAGATTGGTTGACTTGAAACGTCGTCGTTTTATTGAGGCTGGAAACGGACTGGGCCGTTCGATCTAGTGAGATCAATGGCCTGGATTGATTGTAGAAAACGACGTCGTTTGGCGCGTATTGGGGACGGATTGACTTGGGCCAGATATGGGGTGTTGTATTGGGCTGGGATCTCTTTTAAAATTGGTCCAATTTCGGATTCCTTTTCACTTTTTCTCTTTTCTTTTATTTCCTTTTTAATTCCTAATTTAAAACCAAAATCCTAGATTAAATCATGAAATCAAAATTACTTTAAAAATACTAATTAACTCCTAATAATAATTATCACACAAAATTAAACACCAATTAAAATAAAATCACACAATTTGGACATTAAATGCTAAAAATGCAAAGTACATATTTTTTGTGATTTTTTATTTTTGTAAAACAAACTTAATTACTCCTAATTGTAAAATTAAATCCTAAAATGTAAATACAACATATTTTTGTATTTTTCTATTAATTTAAACAACAAACACGCCCATACAAACGCAAACAATTACCAAAAAATATCAAAAATTTCACCTAATAAAACAAATATTTTTGTTTTGATTTTGTGGGAGTAATTCATGTGAGACAAAAATCACGTGCTCACAGTAGGCATGTTAAATATATGTCGTTGAAAGTGTCTCCACATGTAGTGCTGAGACTGTTATTTTGTGGGAGAAGAATCTTCTTTATCGTCAAATTGGTTATAACTTGATTTGAACCGCCTTGAACCAATCTCCAACCTCGTTGAATTATTGGCTTTGATATTACTTATTTGAATGGAAAAATAAAGCATCATAAAAAATCCAACAAGTAAATTTTGGCGATGATAAATCAGATGACAAAAAAATATTGTAAAAGAGAGATAATATTTTAATATGGTTTGGTTAAGTAACCTATATCAATTAACTAATATAAAGAAAAAACTTATAGAGAGAATTACATTGGATGCCATTGTTTTCTTATATAAAGGAGGATTCTCAATTTATAGAGGTCACAACCTTTTCCGCAAAGAAAGGGATCTGTTAGATATAGAAGCTATCTATATTTTTCTTATAAGAAAAGTAAAATCAATAATGGTAAAGTCTTTCCTCTTCCTTCAGGAAAAGGTAAAATTCATATATAATAAGAAAATCAAGATAAAAACATAACATTAATAAATGCCAAAAGAATTCCTAAAATGGCTGTTTGGTCACACCCAACTCTAGTCCTAAAGAGAATAAGTAGTCGATGCAAATATAATCTGGTTTCAGAGTCTGGAGCCGAATCCCACAGAGAACTAAAGTTAAGCTAAAACTATTTACTATCATTAAGAACACAAGTTCGAACAATTTATAAGTTATAAAGATTGTGATTCTTATTTTTAACTAATTAACTAGAAACTCTTAAAAGAAGTAAAATTATTAACTAAGGAGACTAAGAGTTGGAAACAATATTGAGGAGGTCTAGAGTTATGAGTTCCTCACTTGTCAGAATCCTTCCTGCTAAGTCTTCTATAATTTTACCTAAGTATTCTCTACCGATCGTGAATACTTTAGGTGTTGTAGCTCTCTCTCGAGCAACTACCATAATTTACTAGACGTATTCTCTTGAACTATGCAAGCTAGCACTAATTCACTACTCAATAGGATCGCATCAAGGTTTTGTTATCTCTAATCCCGCCTTTTAAACCCTCTGTATTGATCTCTCACACATTTTGGGAGTGATTTTGTTCAACAACTACCTAAATGTGTACTCTCTCTCGAGTAGTAGACACTAAATAGGCACAGTTAATTGATGGTCATTCAATCAACAACAACAAATACGTAGTTGAACAAATAAAGAAATCCAACTGCTCAATTATATAAAAATATAACAAGAATTCATCCTGCAAAAGGTCCCATCAAAACCCTAGATAACAAATTAGCTATTCATAATAGTATGCAAAACGACAATACTAGAATTCATAACCAATAATGGAAATAGAGGAAAAAAGAGGAAAAAACATGAAGTTGAATCCTTCTCCTTCTTGCTCCTAGCGTGCTTTTGCCTCCCCAAAGTCTTCTCTCCATCTAAAGTAGTGTCTCCCCTCAAAATCACGTTTTAGGATGTATTTATAGTGGCTAGGGTTTGTATGGGGTGGATTTTTCTTTTCCAATTTTGGGTTGGAGAATCTAATTTTTTTTGCTGCGGTCCCGGTCTGGTGAAGTGGACCTCGCTTCACTGTCCGAGACTTTCCTAGTTTCTTTTTCTCTGGTCCCGGTCTAACAAAGTGAACCTCGCTTCGCTATCCAGGACTTTTCTCTTCAGCTCTTTTTTTACCATTTTTTCTCCTATTTGATCCTTTTCTGCGTAGGTTTGCTCCTACACATAAGAAACACATAATGAGCATATATATTTTACTTCAAAAGCGGTGTAAACTCCCGCCACTCACACAAGAATTAATACACAAACACTCTCAAAATATGCATTTTTCATCCTTTATCAGATGTAAAATGATTGTACAATGAGTGAAGTTTGCATTGATATGGTAAAGTGACTAGAGGTGGAGTAAAGAGTTTAAGCATTACCTCACATCATGAGGAAGGTTCCTGAGCCAAGACTAGGCACATGGGAGAGCTCTCACGGGTGAGCCCAAGATGAGAAGCCCAATCTTGGGAAGACAATGTTCTCTTAGAGCGAGCTCACGCCGAAAATAAGTGGACAGTGGAAGTAAGGAGCATTGAGTGTTCCATCACGAGAAGAAAATGCCCAAGTTCAAGGAGCTTGCGATGCGCTCCCTGCATCCTTCAGAGGCAGATTCAGAATTTAATATTTATGGGCTCATACAACAACCTCGAGTAAATTTTCAATAATAACTTAATTCAAATTCAAATATTTATAAATAATTAGTGAATTTTCCAAACACATTTACACTGTTTGGACAAAAGTTATTGGGATCACGTGAACCCATAGGTCAGAAGTTCCTCCCTAGGTTATATATACTGCATAGTCAAAACAACAAATAAAATTTTTAGGGTTCTTGAACTCTTAGTGGCAATTTGGTTTACATACAGAGTTTATCAACCAACGTATGTTATAAGTGTTACTTCGAGTTTATTATACTCAATATATATAGACTCGAACATCACTTTGACATACAAATCCATAGATTTTTCATAAAAACTTCCAATGACTCAAAAATTACAAAATATAATTTTTTTAAGATTTGACTTGAAGAGGTAATTCCATGGTTTAAACTTTATCTATTATGCATAACAACAAAAGTGGGTATGTATAATGAGTTTATGAGTGGCATTGATTAGTATATCACGATTTGGGATGAAACTTAGATATGGGTGTTTGTATGGTGGTTTGAAGATTGAAAAAGATGATCAATAGTGAATATTGAAACTAATGATTTTAATAGCTTATTTAACGGGTAAAATGAAGATGTGAACTAAGGTTCATCCTTAAAAGGGAATTTGTATATTGGAGCACTAAGAGTTAAGTCAAAAAAATACCTGAATGGTATAGCTGATGTTAATATGAGTTGTTATTAATAAATATGAATGTAGATTGTTTGTTGTTGTGACCAAAAACACTCACACAAGTATACGTGGTTGTCAAGTAATAGAGTAGTGAGTAGAATATCGTTCCCACGAAGACTTATGATTAACTTTTGACTGATTCAAACTCAATTATCTTATCGATTCAAGAGATTTCTCACAAATATATAAGTGACTAATTTAATCCCTAACACTATCAAGCAATGAATTAACAAGAAATCAACAAAAACAATATATTAAGCAAATTCGAATAACAATTAGTAGGAGAGGATATTCTAAGGTCACAGGTTAGCTAACAATCGTGTTGTGTTCTTGGCTTAAAATGACTAATTAATCTATCTGGATTATTGATTGACAGGGTTGATGTTACTCATAAGAATCTGTCGAGTTCTTACTCGCCTATTCAAGCTAACTTAATGCCTATATGTTTGTGGAATTAAGATTAACCAGAATGTATTTACAATTCATGTATTTCAACCAAGCAGAGTAATTAGGTATATGTCTATCCTAATCGAGAATCCGTTCCCCGATGCCCCGATTCAAGAACCTGCTCTATTTAATTCTATATGCAATCCAGAATTCTCACTTTCGAGTTCAAATCTAGGTTCATTGATAGTATTTCACTGTTAGATACTCAATTAAATAATTAAAAATAGAATTAAATAAATAACCCAATATGATAAAATTAACATCGTCAAATTAAACTTCAAACATCAACATTCATGTTTCACTCATGACCCTAGAACAATAGGGTTCTTAGCCACTCATGTTCATACAATCATCAAAAATAAGGTTTTCAAACATAAAATCAATGAGTACTAGAAAAGGGATAGAAGAAATTATCAAATCCGTGCTCCTGAGTTTTTGCCACTTTTTCTCCTCTCAAAGTCACGTTCCCCCCTTCAAAATAGGTTTAGGTTGGCTTTTATATGAATTGGGGGCGTCTTGGAGTCAAAATAACCGAGTCCTGGTCGGAATAGGACAAATTCACACCTCGAGCGTCCAGGGAAGTGTGGAGCGCTAACCCTGGTTCTCAAAAGTTTCAGCTACTTTAAATTGCGCCACAGGCAGCGCCCTCAAATTCCACTTTTTGCTTTTTCTTCCCAATTTCGCTCTAATTCGCGCCATTTCGTCCCAAATTGCATCTAAATGATTCCTACACATAGAAATACCACAAAAGAGCACAAATTATTATATTATACATCTCAAATCTTCGAGACATGAGCAAAATACGAAGCGATATATATTAAAATATGCATACATTAAGCCGATTATCAACACCCCACACTTGGATTTTTGCTCTTCCTCGAGCAATGGAACTATATTAATTCCCCAAAACATACCTATCGCTATAAAAGAGCAATTTACAATTAATTCAAGCAAACACCCTACCTTTGGACTATGATCGATATTGGCAATTAAGCATGAACACACGAATTTCACATTCTTCCCAGTTTTAAACTAGCCCAAGTATATACAATGCTATTCAACCACTCAAGAAACCTTTCCACAATAACCTTACTTCAAGAGATGAATTGTTACCACTAAGTATCCTCAACTCACGCACTCACCCAACAAAAGTAAGTATACAACATCATCAATCCGTCATGAGACCAAGTTCCCTCACCACAAACAAAAGAGTGAATATCAAAGTTGTCCGCACATTCAAATATGTCATTGAACATAAATTAAGGACATAACACATTTGAACAAAAATCACTCACTCTCACAAAGAATTCATGTGCATCCTGTGGTCGTACCATAAGTTTGCCCGTAGTATACATCTCTACTAATCTAAGCTAGCCAAATCTAGGATCAATTAGGACTTTAAGATTGTAATGTAGGCTAAGGGATGGGTAGGATATATTTAGATATAGTGACTAACCCTCCTAAGAACTTTAATACACTACACTCACAATTCAAGCGCATTTTCTTTTCAACTCATTCACTTATCATACACCATATATAACATAGCCCTCTTTTCAATTAAGCGCCTCTATGGTTTCACTAGCATGAGTTAGAAGGATTAGGAGGTGTGTGTCAACTTTTATTCTACTTTTTCTTCCAAAAAATTTCCTCTGTTTTGTTCTTTCCTTTCTTTTTCTTTTTCCTCACACACTCCATACATTGAAGTTCGTAAGCTAGTGACCTTTATCCATAATTTTAGTGCACCTTAAGGAACCTTCCATGGTTCCACTCAAAAGTAACTCCTTAATATCTCCCCTTACTTCTTTTAGCGACTAAGTGCCTTAGGAGGTAAAGGTTGAACAATCTTGAATTAAGAACAAAGTAGGAGTACGACTTTTAATGTGGGTGCCAAGGAAATGGTCTATAGTCTCAAAGGGGCTAACAATGGGAAGATTGTATTTGTCAGTGCCAAGCACCTTTATGGTCAAGCAAAAAATGCCTACGTCATCTCCTAGACTAGCATAACTTAATGATTTCGCGTTGATTAACACATGGGGAAAGTTCTAGATAACACTGGATAGCACAGGATATCAACAATCCTTACACACATGGCACTTGACTCACTCAAGACGGTTTTGTGAGACTCTCAAGTCAAGCAAGCATAGCGAGTTGAGAATTTTTAAGCAACAGTCCACTAGGTGGCATACAAGTCAATCTACTGAGAAAAAGGCATCACAGTGTAGTCTACTTACTGTACATGGTCATTACAATTCAAATCAAATATGTAGAAAGACAGAGCGCATGCCATAACTTACTTGCCAACACCAAACATGTCAAAAGGTATCTCTGAGCACCTCAGTTTTCTCCCTTATCCTATTCTAAAAAAAATAAAACAAAATACCTGGTTCAAGATATACCCTTAGAAAAGAATCGGCGTACAAAGAAAAATCAAGGGATACTACCTAAATATTCTTAAAAAAAGAAAATCTTTTTGGTATTTTTAATCGGACTTTATTCCCTCAAGAAAATTGTCCAACAGATCCATCGTCGAGAAAAGTCCAAGATTTTTCTTTTTTCTTTTTGTTGATAAACTAGCTAAATTAAACTATGGTAGTCTTAAACTAAGCTAAAAGGTGATAAAGAAACAAAACAGTAACACTTAAAAAAAATTTATACAACTACACTTCAAGGAGTATTCCCCCACCCCACACTTAAATAATACATAGTTCCTGATATATAATAAATTCAAAAATAAATTAAGGTGGGAAGAAATAACTCCCTGCTAGTCGGAGTCTACCTCCTCAAGATGCCCACCAGCTGCGGCAACGGGCTCATCATAATGTACTAAGGGTACCAAAGCCATTGGTCCCGCAACTTCATCATCATCTGCATCCTCATCATCAGATTCCTTGTCAGTGTTTTCATTCTCAGATGGATGAATAGGACTATATGGTGCTATGCCCAACATCTCCTTGGAAGAACTGGAGAGAACACTTCGCAATTGCGTGCACTCCTCATCTAACACCCCTAGCCTGCTCATAATAACATTGAGGGTGTAAAGATACCTGTTGAAATTTTTGTCCCCCCTTATTCCTATCAGCTTGGGTGATCTTTGATGTGGACTCTAGCAGGGATGTTATGTCTAGCAATGCTGTGGGTGCCTCCACTACCTCATCATAGCCAGGGTACTCTGGTACCCCACAAGAGAGCATGTATTGTGTCAGGATGTTGCCAAAAAAGAACCTTTTGATCCTCACTCCAAAACGGGTGCAGGACATCTCCCCAAACATGAGCTTACCCACATTTATGGGGCTCCCGGTCATCAGAATGTAGATCGGCACACTCGAGCTTGAGTGCACTTGCTGTTATGCTCAACGAGAATTAATCTCGCCTACAAAAAGTTCTGCCAAACCTTAGCCGTATTTTTGAAGTCGAATCGGAGCATTTCAAGGTGAATATCTCCCTTAGTCTGTGTCCACTTTGCATTAGAATCAACGCCACAAGGTGTGTGACGTATTGCTTGGCAGTATAGACTTTTGGAGAACTTTCAAAGCCTTTGTGGATTCGGGCTATCAACTCCCAAAAAGCGAGACTAGGCTTCCCTGTCCATTGGAATTTTCTTTCTTCTGACCCATGACTCGTCCTTTTTCGCATCCCAGTTTGCATATAACTTTCTGACCATGCTTAGATTTGCAGGGCCCGAACATTCGAGGAGCTTATCGATCTTTTTTTCGATCAATGTAGCAAGTACATCTGGGAAGTTCTGATCTAAGGCCTTCACATTTATCCCCATTTCAGACACATATCTCCCATATGGAACAAAAGTATCATGCCATCTCTTGGCATCATCTCGCACTAGTTCCACCCGAGGCCCTGATTGCTTCGTAGACCCGCTAGCCACTTGCTTTCCCTTGGCTTGTTGGGAAGAGCTCTCTCTTTGCTTGCATTTCTTTGGAGGGGGAGCAATAGGGGAGGACTTCCCCACCCCTTTTCCTTTGGCAGCATTGTCACGACCTACACATGATAAACATAAAGATGAGAATGAATCAAGAAATTTTGCCTAAGGTCATCGTGAGAGGAAAGTTTACCCCATACTTAAAACCGAAGGCTATGTATAATCGAGTCATAATACTGGTTCAACGTGCACCAATGTGTCATCATAAGGCTACAGGTACTCACACTTCCCTATGCCATATAAGTCAATTAGTCTAACATGGTCATACCTTAACTATGGTGCAAGCATAACAAATCTAAAGTCTAAATTACTACACTAATTTAGTACACTAACTACGATTACAAGAGTTTACAACAAGATACAATACCCCCAAACACCCCCACACTTAGCCCAACCACATATACAACTACACTCAGCCACTTAGACTTCACCGGTGTTCAAATTTACTCTCTTAGGCATTTTAGCAAACACATTGTGGGCATCAATTTTGCTTCTCTTATTTCAACAATGGTGGAACAAGGTGGTCATCCCAAATTTACATGAAGTAGAGGGAATTATAGTTTAATACTTCAAACACAAATTCCCAACCAATTTCGGCACCCAATTTCGTATATATTAAGACTACCCACCATATAATAAAGCTTGTTTAAGAAACCTAGGGGATTGGTGGTTGTTGGATAAGCAGAGATAACATTACACTAAAAAAATTCCAAAATACAAGAAAAGAGAATAAGAAGAACATACCTTTGAGTCTTGAGATTAAACTAAGCAAGAAAAGTTAAAAAAATTGAGAGAGAGAGAGAGAACGGGGAGAGAAAGGGAGACAGAGTGAAGGTCGATTGAGAGAGAGTGAGGTTGTTTTGAGTTTCTATTGTTTTAATTTAGGTGGGAGAAGGGTTTGGGTAGTTGGGTATAGGTTAGGTTGTGTGTGTATATGGGTAATTGGGTGGGGT
Source organism: Nicotiana glauca (assembly GCA_026770625.1). NCBI lineage: Eukaryota > Viridiplantae > Streptophyta > Magnoliopsida > Solanales > Solanaceae > Nicotiana > Nicotiana glauca. Next base: position 24,083 of record MU710912.1, on the reverse strand, counting down.
TATTTGGGTTTGGTATTTTAATTAAACAAAGAAAACAAAAATAAATAAATAAAATAAAAAATCACTTACCTGACCCACCAGCCCAGCACCCCACGTTGGGGCTGGTGTTGGGTTTTTGGAGCATACTGGAACTTGCGCCCCAGCCAGCATGGGGCGCTGGGCTGGGCGCTCATTTCACTTTTTTTCTAAATAGACAATCCCGTCTACCCGAGCATTCAATACATACATTACACACAACTCACACCATTCCCACCTAAGAGTTTTGCAACATCACGGCACGTCTCAACACATTTTTAAGCATCGACCAAGTCCACTGAGGTCTTGTGATGTGCAATGTCACCACCCCAATAATGTTTTATTCTCTGGCCATTTACTAAGAAGGTATCATTTGAGCTCATATCACGCAGTTCTACCGCTCCATGAGGCCTCACACTTACCACAACAATAGGACTTGCCCAACGAGACTTAAGTTTTCCGAGGAAAAGCTTCAACCTCGAATTGAACAAGAGAACTTCTTGACCCGGCTCAAATTCTCGATGTTGGATATGCTTGTCATGCTACCTCTTCGTCTTTTCTTTATATAATTTAGCATTTTCATATGCGTGCAATCGAAACTCATCAAGCTCGTTGAGTTGCAGCAACCTCTTCTTACCAGCTTGGTTCATATCCATATTAAGCTTTTTAGTTGCCCAATAGGCTTTGTGTTCAAGCTCGATGGGCAAGTGGAACGCCTTCCCATAAACTAACTTATACGGAGAAGTACCTATAGGAGTTTTGCATGCAGCTCAATATGCCAACAATGCGTCGTCCAGCTTCCCGGCCCAATCCTTTCTATTTCCACTTACTATTTCTCCAAAATCTGCTTTACCTTTCTGTTTGAAACTTCCACTTGACCACTCGTTTGGGAATGATATGTAGTGGAAATCTTGTGCATAACTCCATACTTTGCAAGAATATTATTCAGCAATTTGTTACAGAAGTGAGTCCCTCCGTCACTTATCAACACTCTTGGAGTCCCAAAGCGCGTGAAGATGTGCTTCTTACAAAGTTCACCACTACCTTTGCGTCATTAGTAGGAAGAGCAATGGCCTCCACCCACTTAAAAACATAGTCGACCGGCACCAAGATGTAACTGTAACCATTAGAGTATAGGAACGGTCCCATGAAATCCCCCAAACATCAAAAACCTCTACTGCCAGAATGTTTTGCAGAGGTATCTCGTGCTTCTTCGTGATTGTTCTGATTCTTTGGCATCTATCACACTTTTTAACAAAGGCATGTGCATCCTTAAAAAATTTTGGCCAATAAAAACCTGATTGTAGAACTTTTTGGACGGTTCTATCCCCACCTTGATGACCTTCGTATGATGATGCATGACAGTCATGCAGTATTGCATTCATCTCTTTCTCAGGGACACACCTTCATACTAATCCCACATGTAGAGCCTCACATCATTTAGGAACCTTCTTCTACTATCGGGTGTTAATTCTGGTGGTGTCACCCCACCTGCAATGAAATTCACATAATTTGCATACCACGGGGCTTCACTTGAGGTGATTGCTAATAACTGCTCATCAGGAAATATTTCTTTGATTGACCTTCCTTCAGCAACTTGGCTCCTATTTTCTAATTTGGACAAGTGATCAGCCACTTGATTCTCTATCCTTTTTTTTTCTGGAATCTCTAAGTCAAACTCTTTCAAAAGGAGGACCCAACGAATCAGCCTCGGCTTGGCGTCTTTCTTTTCAAACAAGTATCTCATAGCTTAATGATCTGTGTAGATGATGACTCTGGCTCCCACTAGATAGGCTCTGAACTTGTCAAACGCCCACACCATTGCAAGCAACACTTTATCAGTAACAGTGTAGTTCATCTGGGCTGGATTCAGAGTTTTGCTTGAATAATAAATGGAGTGAAATTTTTTATCCCTCATTTTCCCCAAAACAGCTCCGATTGCTATGTCACTCGCATCGCATATCAACTCAAATGGCTGCTCCCAATCTGGAGCAATAATAATTGGTGCAGTCACTAACCCTCCCTTCAGCTCCTCAAATGCTTTTAGACAGCCATCATCAAACTTAAAAGGGACATCTTTCTCAAGAAGACTACACAAAGGAGAAGAAATTTTCGAAAAATCTTTAATGAAACGACGATAAAAGCCTGCATAGCCCAAGAAACTACGAATACCTTTGACTGATGTCCGTGGGGGAAAATTTTCAATCGCCTCTGTCCCACCTTTTTTTTTACCTCACTAACCCCTTTAAAATAATAAAGTGATTTTTGAAGCTCAAAGGGTTTTAAAAACTAAAAGTGACAAAAAGATTGTGTTTCGAAGGATTTTCAGATTCGCCACCTGACATTTGATTTCGGTGTGCCAGGTCATTATTTTTTAAAATAACAATTTCCCTTCAAAGCACATTTGATTCTTAAACCAGTTTGCACCAGAGATTCAGATAAGGGGGTTCATTTGACTCGGGGAGAAGGTGTTAGGCAATCCCCAAGTCCCGTAACTAGTACGATTGTATACTCGATCTTGTTGGCTTTTAAAATATTCAAATTGAGATAAAAAGAACACATAAAAGGAAAATAAACACAAAAGAGGCTCGAGGCTTCCCTCACCTAATAAGAGAAAATTAAAAAGAAAAATAAAAATCCTAAACCAATCTATACTGTGACTTCTCACAATGCACGTCAAGGCCTCCAAAATATTTACTAAGTTCTTTGGGGCATTTCCCGAAATAAAATATCTACAAATCCTTTGGGGCATTCCCCGAACAAATTTAACTAAAGGGGGCGACCTTTCACCTCAAAGGAAACTAAAACACGAACACCATAAAGGTTTGCCTACTCAAATGTGATCGGCCTAGACATGCTCCTAGCGTTGATACGGAAGAAAAGTAGAAATAAAATAAACCAAAATAAATGAATGAAGGTCAGTATATGTTGATTTCCTTTTAATTCTATTTAAACCCCAAACCCCACGACCCATCAAACAATTTCATATTCAACCAATCTATCAACAAAATAACAAACTAATAAACATCCAAACCATTTAAGATAAGATAGAAATAAAGGAGACTAAACCAACAACAAAGTTATAAAGACAAATCGAAACCATCAAAAATAGCCATTTAAAGATTTTTCATTACCCCCAAGGAGACTAAACCAACAACAAAGTTATAAAGACAAATCGAAACCATCAAAAATAGCCATTTAAAGATTTTTCATTACCCCCCCCCCCCCCCCACCCGTTAACTTTCAACCTTGTCATATTCGAATTCCACACACATAAGGGGAATAGTAAATATATAGACAACTAAGGCATATCAATTCACACTGGAGACGAAAGGAACATAGTATATTAAAATATATATGAGTCATTAAGAGGTAGGCACCATTAAAATATCACTGTACCATTTTCCTAGACACTGTTATTACTCGAAAACTTTGCGAATTTCGTTTGAGCTAATTAAAATAATATCAGAAGTGAATATGGATGAAAGTAAAAAAATAAAGAAAGATAAAACTAACCATTTAAATCAAAACACCACTATTTAAGTTTTCAGTTAACTTATTTAGAGCTGACTCACAAACCCAAGAGAATTAAATCTAAATAGAACTAAGCTTAGGTTACAAGAAATGAATATAAAGAGAATTTATATTGAAACGTGGGTTATTTGAACACTAATAATTTTTCCTTATCAAAAGAACTAATCAAAACTAATTCTAACAACAATATGACATGTTTTACTAATTCAATCGACTAAAAAATCAGATCTGACTTCAATCAAACGCGTTCGAAAAACAGTCAGATTCAAAATTAAATCACAGTTCGAGCGCAAAGAACAGAACAGGGCATCTTAATATAATTTGAGAAAGCAAAATCAACTCAATCATTCAGCACTAGGTGAGCCACATTCAAATCTATACTAATCAACTACCCCCAAACTCTTATCATACTAAAATCACATCAAATTAGAATAAGAGGAAATTAGAAATGCACCTCAATGAGAGCTTTAAATTAATATAATTTTAGCATTTATAACAACTTAGTCGAGCAAGATTTGAGTCTAAAGTCTGAACAAGAAGACGGCAGCAAATCGGACTCGGAACCACGAACTTCGTCCTCGAACAGCCACTACCGAACCACGATACAACAACAAAGCTCAAACAAACTCCATGAGTAAAAAAAGAAAGGCAGAAACTATTTTTTTTTTAAAAATTTCGGATTTGAAGTAAGAATGAAATTACTAAGAATTGATTTTTTTATATACACATAAATCAATTAGAGCAGAAAATCAGAAAAAAGAAGATGAAAAACCAAAACCAAAACCAAAGCCTAGGTTTTTTTTTTCAATTTTCTCTCCTAAAAAAAAATCCTCTTCAAACTTAGAAATACCAAGTATATATAACTAGAACTCTCTCTGCTTCCTCTCTAAGCAATGGATGAAATCCCCTCTTTAAAATCTGAAAAATTGAAAACCCTTAAAGTAAAATCCGAAATTCTTCTACATAGACCAATTCTAGACAAGTGGAGGTCTGGGATCAAAGAATCTTAATCCTACGGCTTCTAAATTTTCCAAAAAACATCTAAAATGAATTTGAATTTGTGATTAATAGAGGGATAATAATGATGGAAGATTCTGGTGAGTGAGGAGATTGTTATATGTCAGGATACGTGGAGGAAAGAGGAGGGGAGTAGGAGACCAAAAGCGCGTGCCAGAAAATAACTTTTCTGGCCGGTTGAGCACCAGCAGAAGCGCGCAGGAGAGGCTGGTGCGACTGGGGTCTTGGGCATTAGGTTTAGGGTTTGAGGGTGTTATAATTAGTTTTAAATATGTTAGTATGGAGGAATAGTGACCTTTGGATAAGAGAGAATGAACGATTGAGATTAAAAGATTCAAATTGGGGCGAGTCGGCGGGTTTGATAGGGGTGTGCGTTGTGGGCTGCCCAATATTGGGTTTTTTCTTGCCCATAATTGGTTCTCTTCTAGTCCAAGTTGGGCAAGAAAAATAAGACAAAACCTTCTTAATTCTTTGAAATTAATCAACACTAATTAAATATTCAAAACATAAAATATCAAATGACCTCAAATTAGATTAAGGCGGAAATATTTTGGCATTTTCAATATTAAAATAAAATAGGTTAAAATCATGGTAGAAATTAAAATAATATCCTTATAAAAATACTAATAACCTCAACTAAATAGAAATAAGATAAAACATGAAACAATTTTTATGTTTTCAAATTTATGTTCCAAATTAAAATTAAAAGTAAAATTAGACGAAAATCCTACGAAAAATAAAATAGTAATAATAATAATAAAATATTTTAAAATACTAATTTTCAAAAGTTGTGTGGGTCAAAAATTACGTGCTTACAGCTGCCCATATTTGCTTGAAAACACGAAGAGTTTTAGGAGCAAAGAACAATGAGCAACATAATTGATTTATGACCTGACGCTTATTCAAAACGAATCAAAGATGGGAAAAAGATTGTGACCGAGCCATGTTATCTGAGATGCCAACATATCTTGACTATATAAGAATCAGGCCACGTGTAGTTCAGAAGTAGAAAAAGCGATGAAGTACCGAGGTGGAGAGCTGATTGAGGTGCCCTCGAGGTTCTGTCCGCGGTTCCTGCAATTACATAAAAAGTAAAATGAAAAATTACAATAAAAAATAAAAGAAAAACACATGATCCTATCTACTTCTTGTCTTGAATCTTCTTTGAATCTCCACTTGCTCCTTCAACATGAAACTGAAAATTCACCCTATTCTTCAGGTTGGCATCGTGCTGACTTGAATTTGAAGAAAACTGAAAGTTGACCCTGTTCTTCAGGCGGGCTCCCGCTGCTTCGACTTGAAATAAACATGAAATTTTAGTAGACTTGAGCTTTCAAACCTTGTCTTTCGGGCGGGCTCGTGCTACTTCTGATTTGAACTAAAAATTGCCCCTATTCTCCAGGCGGAATTCTACTATTTTTGACTTGAATTTTGAAAACTGAAAGTTGACCCTGTTCTTCAGGCGGGCTCCTGATGCCTCTCTGACTTGAAATTGAAAACTGAATGTTGACCATATTCTTTAGGCGGGCTCCTGATGCCTCTATGACTTGAACTTGCAAACTGAAATTTACCCTATTCTTCAGGCGAGATCCTCCTGCTTGATTTTGAACGAAATTGAAAGTTGACCCCGTTCTTCAGGCGGGCTCCTAATGCCTCTCTGACTTGAACTTGTAAACTGAAAGTTGAACCTGTTCTTCAGGCGGGCTCCTGAGCGGTAAATCACATATATTATTGGTGAAGGATGCGATAATGAGAGTAAAACTAAAGACTTGAATAGGATGTACGTCTCATGTGAGATTGAGCTTAAGGAAACTATAAATTGAGCTTGACTAAACTAAAAATTGACCATATTCTCCAAGTGAACCCCTGAACTCAAGAAATCTAGAGATTAAAACTTAAGGAAACTAAAAACTAACCCTATTCTCCAGGCGAGACCCCTTAACTAAAGGAATGCTAAAGATTAACAACTTAAGGAAACTAAAACTGACCCTATTCTAAGATTAACAACTTAAGGAAATTAAAACTAACCATATTCTCCAGGCAGGACCCAGAACTTAAGAAAAACTAAAGATTAATAACTTAACAAAACTAAAAAGTGACCCTATTCTCCAGGCAGGACCCCTGAACTTAAGTAAAATTAAAGATAAACAACTTAAGAAAACTAGGACATGGCCCTATTCTCAAGGCGGGAACCGTAAACTAAAGGAATGCTGAAGACTCTCTCGACTAGGGAGACTGCTTAGGAGGTACGGTTCTTCTCAACTAGGGAAAATGCCTAGGAGATACGGTTCTTCTCAACTAGGAAAAATGTCTAAGAGGTAAAAACCTTCTCAAACAGCCTTTGTGTTGACTAAATCTGGGCACGACACCCAAAAGTTTCAAGCTTCCAAGCTTTAATTCGGACATAGTATTCGTCCCTGTTTCAAACAAAGAAAACTTATGAGTTTAAAACATGGTGGTTGGTTTGTGGCCTTGACCTTGAAGGCGACTGCTTCTACACTTGCCATGATAACTTTGATTTCAACTTGAAGACCTTGCATGTTATTGACTGACCACTTTCCGGTCAACCCTTATCACGGAAAATGCCTCTGTTCCATTCAAGCCCAATACCTTTTATCTTTTGCATTGTACTCATGAATTGACATTTACCGAACCTTTACATTTTACATGAATCCCAAAGCACGCCAATTATCGCCAACTCAGTGCGTATACTGCTCTTTCTTGACTTATACCACTTTGATGTGCTAGCTAGACTTCGCTTTGTGCAATTAGAAAGCTGATAGCAGATTTTGAAGTCATTTCTCAATTATTTTGACAAACCAAACTCAAAAAGAGGACTTCAAAAAAGCAAGAGAAACATAGTGATGGGATAGAGATGATATCTAACAAGAGAATTACAAAGTAGAAACTTATCTGATGTGGATAACAATTCTAAAGACCATGACACGCATTTTGGATTAGGTGGCCTAATATGTTGAGTAAGTCTAATTTTCGAATCTTGTTATACCTCTAAGCCGTGAAACCGAGCTTCAATGCTCCAATTATCTTGTCTGATTCACGATCTTTATTTGACTTGTAGTGCCCGAAGGGTTTTCACCATCAAGCCTCTCTCATTTTGTTCTTTCTCTCAAATTACCATCGTCGTACGGTGCCTGTGTAGGTTTTCACCTATAAGACTCTCTCATTTTATTCTTTTCTTCCTATTTCCTCTAGTTTTGCAGATGACAAGGCATTAACCATGGTAGAAATGTCATATGCTCCTGGCATGTCTAACTCGGCACCCTCAAAGATTATCTGGAAGGTCTTTTTTGGACTGTAATGTGGCTTTTGGATAGGATTAGAAAGAAAGTATATCATAAAGGCTCAAAATAACTAAGACAACAGGGTTAATTTATTTACAACTTTTTGAATCCATTTTAAAAACTTTGTTCCGGTTTCTAAAACAAGAGAATTTGATTCTCTCTTCTCTTTTTTTTTTTTTTTGAGATGGAATTTCTAATAAAAACTGTCCCACTCTTGACTTCGTAGGATTATGAAATATTTTATTTGGTGCGATCGAGCTGTAAGGCTACCTACGTATCTTGTAGTGACAAGAATTAGATCGAACGTAGTTCACAGAAATATTTTTTGTTATTATTTTTCTTTTCTTCTCTTTTCTTTCTCTCTCTCTCTCTCTCGGTTTTTTTTCTTTTTCTTTTCTTCTCTTTTTTCTCTAATTTCTTTTGTGATGAACTTCTAAAACAAACCTTATGTGGACATGTATTTTTTTAGTGACTCTAACTTGATTCCAAAAAAGGGGAGTTCAAAGAAATCACCACTACTCAAAAGGGTAACGAATGGTATAAAGTGTTTGGGTAGCTCAAAGAGGGCCTCCCAATCTCTGAAAATACCAAGTACAACACATGCAACTTGAAGATGAAAAATGAAGATCATGCACAATATTTCTTTTGCAGCTTCGAAATTGATATCACTAATATGCCTTCCATTTTCTTTAGTTCCATGTCAAGTACAAAACTCTCGGTGGGTGATTTCTTCTCCACAATGGATGCCCTCCGTCAGCTTGGGACAAACTCTCTTGGATTTTCCTTGTAACTTGATATGCACTTGAACTCAAAGTTTCTTGCTTCAAATTCTGAGACGCAATATCTTGTAACATATTCTTGTCTTCCTATAAACTTCCCAAACTATCTACCCATTTTCACACAGTTAGGGCTTTAAATAATCTCAAAATGTCCAAATCTTTACCTATTCCTCAAATGTCTCTGTCATCTTCAAAACTTGTTTCATTGCTTCATGATTAGAATAACTTTCAAGACCAGGCTGAGAATTCCTCATGCAAGTCATGTCACTAGAATCAGCATGAAAAGAACTATAAAAGAAAAAGTGACCTAAATAAAACTGACTAGAACTAATCAGAAAATGGGAGATTGCATTAGATAGTCGATGAAAATGGTTTGAACAAAACAAGCAAAACAGACATGGGTTAAAACCCCGGAACAATCCTAGAAAATACTAGGCGAGTTACTACAACTAAACGAACTGGTCAAAACAAGAAGAAGAATAAGGGTTTGAGCCATAAGACAATATCTGGATTACAACCCTGAAATAACCCGGACCACAGAAATGACAACAAAATAAACCACCTAAACTCCTCCTTGGCTAGCCAAGAAATGAGTGTCTTTCCAATTACCAAGCTCGACATCTTAGCCACTGAGTTTCACATCAATATTTTCAGAACCTCCACAATTCTACATCACGTTGACCTTAGCAAATAGCTTTTCGGTCCCTTTTGCCAACTTGTTCTTAAGATCAACCTCTTGAATCAAGACTGATAGCACTGAAAACTTTACGGTAAGTGTCCCTCCAAGGGATTCAGAAGAGTTATCATATTTCTTTTCAACACAAATCATACCCACCATATGGGTCTCTTTAAGAACAGACAATGGACTTTGGCTAGTGTCTACTGCATCTGGATTTTGCACGGTAATGTCGCCTACATCAATAAGCTTCTGGACTGCTCTTTTAAGATGCCAAGACTTTTCTATAATATGTCCAATGGCATTAGAGCAATATGGGCACCTTTGAGAATAATCAAAATTCTTTGGAAGAGGGTTCAACATTTTTATCTGAATCGGCTTCAACATGTCCAATTGTCTCAACCTTTGGAACAAACTAGCATAGAAGTGAAAGTCTTTTCCTTTTGCTATTTCCTTTTATTTTGTACTCTAACCTCGATTGGAACCTTTTGTGGGTAGGTGGTTGATATGCTTGAGGGGGCGGGTAAGACATTTGTGGAGGCGGTGCAGGCCATCGCGGGTCTTGTGGGTATGGAGAATATGGATGGAGTACTGGGAAGGTGAGGTATGACTTTGGGGATTTTGTGGAGAGAAATAGCAGTGGGTTGGATTATCTAGACCAAATGGATATTTATGGGGTCGATATTGAGGCTGAAAGCATTGAGCAAGAACACCCACTGGATCTTGTCGTCGGCAGGGTTCAACAACATCTTTTCTATTTTTCTTACTTCCACCCAAACTTACTGAGATGTTCTGAATGTTTTATGTGGTATATTTCAATGCATAATAGCTCATAATTTTACCTGACTTGATTCTCTCTTCTACCATCTCCCTTATTTTTACCACATCATTGAAAGGCTTACCTAAAGCCGGGATCAAATGACTGAAGTAGGTGGGTCCCTGAGCTTGTAGGAAAAGCTTAACCATTTCTTCTTCATCAATCGGGGGACTAACCCGAGCAGCTTGTTCTCTCCATCTAAGCCCAAACTCCCTAAAACTTTCCTCAAGTTTCTTTTCTATCTTAGAAAGGGAGGAGCAATCTGGGAATGTCTAAATTGTACTGAAAGTGTCGAACAAAATCTTGAGACATGTCATCTCATGCATGCCACTTACTGACATCTTTACGAGTATACCACTCCAAGGCTTCCCCACTCAAACTCTCACTAAAATACGCCATCAACAATTTATCTTTTCCTCCAATACTTCTCATTTCACTGTAGTAACCCCTCAGATGGGCTACTGGATCTCCACGCCCATCATACAAGTTGAACTTTGGCATTTTAAACCCCGCGGGTAGATGAACATCAGGGAACATACACAAGTCATTGTAAGACATGTTAATCTGATTTCCCATCCCTTGCATGCTCTTTAAGGACTGTTCTATATCTTTCAGCTTCCTGGATATCTCATCTCGCCATTCTTTTCCTATGAACTTTTCATTTCCCACATGAGGCTCATTTCGAAGGCTGTGATTGTATAAGTCAGGGACCTTATGGGCAACCTCTGAGGGGTAGTATTGGGCATCATGAGTTTTGAGTGGGTTTCCACTGTTGGACCTAAAAAGAGGTTGTTGAGAAGTTGTGATGGTGGAGGTAGTGGATATGACAGGAGGGCTATTTTTGAAAAGGTAGTTGGAGGACGAACGATGGAGCTACCAGGGATGTTGGGAAAGCTGTGGTAAGCGAGAAAATCTAAAGAGTATGGTGGATCATCTGACACTATGACCGGAGCTTGGGTAAGGGTAGCATCTAGGAAGCTAGGTGGTGGCGGTGGTGGCGCCTTCCCAGCTATCCAAGCCTGATACATGTCCGCCATATGTTGTCTTAACATACTTAACTCTTCAACCAACCCAGTGTCCAATTCAACCAATTGCTTTCGGGTACCAGTATCAACCAACTCAATTCCGTTGTCGTTTGCCATTGCCTTTCGACTTTATGTTGTAGGAAAGAGTTAACAGTTTAAGAACCACAACCCAATCACCCTTTATGCTATAATGAAGATAACAAAGAGGAACAAAATAAAATCATCACGTTAGCGTTAGAGCATTTAACATAAGATAATCTCACATTACGTGCAATGCGCCTAGTCATTGTTATCGGTTCTAAAATGACTTCGAGGGTACGAAGGACATATGGCATCATCCCAATTCCAAACTTCTTGCCCCGTTACCTTCTTCATTTTCTTTTCTAGCACCCCTTGGTTTTTCATTTTTTTCCTCTCGTTTTCTTTCTAATTATTACTATTTTCTTTCCTCTCATTTCTCACATCCCAAAACTTTTTTAAAGAAAATAATTCGATCGAACCATATGTAATAACCTACGTATCATGTCCTTCATGAATTAGATCAAGCGTAGTTCTGGAAATGTAATGGACATAATAAACTAAATAAAAATTTGGAATTTTCATTTATAAATTTTTTGGTTTTCAATTCATAGGAAGTACGATAAGGAGACTCGACAAACTAAACTATACTACGACAAACTCTGCACCAACTAAAGGACTGAATACTGCTAGACATGATTAGAAAGTAAAAAAAATCCCACAGAAATAGACTCAAAACATAAAAGTTTCCTCAGACAAGCTCCCAAATGCAATAGTCCTGGGGTATCTGTCATGCTCGAGCTCTGGTACATGGATCCATACCTTAATAAGAAAAATAAGACCAAATAGAGTTAGTGACTCGAGACACTATGCGATGCCATTACACCTCCTATTGGACACATGCAAGTAGGGGTGTTCATAAAAACCCGAAAAACCGAACCAAACCGAAAACCAAACCAAACCGACCAAAAAACCCGATACTTTTTGGTTTTGGTATTGAATTTTAAAAACCGATCAAATTTGGTTTGATTTTGATTTTAATCATAAAAAAACCGAACCAAACCGACTATAGGAGTAGCTATTTCAAATTTATTATTACACCTATAAATTAATTATTTATATTGTTATACAAAGTTTCAAAAAAATTATGGTAAATATTAATAGTTTGAACTTTTAATATAGTTTTTTACCTTTAAATTCTAGTTTGATTGATAGTTTTCTTTTGTTTAGTGTAAGAATCCATTTCGTGTTAAAAATAACATATTTTTAATTAGGTCCTTAAATTATTCATCACTATTTGATTCAATTATCATCAATATATCTTGGTAAATAATAGATTTCTCAAAGGAAAATTGATTTGATAGTGTTACATTGAAAATGTGGTCGGCGCAATATGTGTTTGGTAGTGTATGTCTTATATTTAAGAAAAACCCGACAAATAACCGAAAAAACCGAAAAACCGACATAAACCGAATCGAGAAAAACCGACTTAATTGGTTTGGTTTGGTTCTAATATTTGAAAAACCGACTTACTTAGTTTTGTTTACTTTTTAGGAAAAAATCGATCCAAACCGAACCATGAACACCCCTACATGCAAGACATGATTGGGCTATTTTTGCAAAATGACATACGTGGCCAAGGGTAGCTATTAGTGCAAACTCAACAAAGGTGACCTCAACGACATAGAAATACCTTACTGAGGCTTATATGGCTTCGAACTCCCAATAATTATGGCCCTAGAAATTACTTCGCAAAAATGACCCAATTTGCAAAAATGGCCGATGTGGCCAAACGCGGCTAGAGATCCAAATTCAACAAGGATAGACCTTAAATTAATATGACACCTAGTTGCGGACTCAAGATCTATGACATGGGTCACTAAACCACTTTCGCGAAAATGTCTCCATTTTGCAAGAATGGCCGATGTGGCCAAAAGTGGCTAGATATGCAAATTCTACAGGAATGGACCCTGAAACTGAGAGGACTCCTTGTTTTGGACTTAGGTCTCTAAGACATGGGATAACAAGCCACTTTGAGAAAATTCCTATTTTGCAAAATGACCAATGTGGCCAAACGTGGCTAGACATGTAAGATTTGGCGACGACCCCCGAAGCCAAGAACCTAAGACTCACTAGGAAGACCGGACCCTATGTGGGCTACCTACGTATACCACCTCGAAAGACGAGAATCAGATATGTATAGTTCGGGAAGATTGTATATGGGATAGAATTTGAAAAAAAAAAACTAATTTTGGAGAAAACATATTTTTTTTCTTTTTGAAAAAATGATAAAAAATGTAAGATCTTTATGAATTTTCTTTTTCTCTTTTTTTTCATTTTTTGGAAAAAATATGAAAGAAAAATGTGAGTGGGGCCCACTTGCTTCATTTCAAACTTTACCATATTTTCTCTCATTCGTACCCAACAAACATCGGTCCGCCAAATAACCTTTTTACCCTTAAAGAATGCAGCATGTATCATATAGGGATGATTAAATATCTTTCTCGGCTACGAGCCTACTTTGACATAATTTGGATAGGCGTCCCACAAAGAGATACGGTGCTTGGGACCGAGCCCTGCTAAGTGTAAATGACATAATGCAAATAAGCATGGCCTAAAGGTTGATCTAAGTTTGAGAGTTCACTAGACAAGGCAATTCGGGCCGGCACGTGGTCGATTGCGGCTGCTTTAGTTGTCCGCCCACTCCACGCTTCCACGCCACCTCTAAAAATACGGGTGACCAAAAAGGTCGTGTACGCTCAAACATTTGTGAAAGAAGACTCATGGTTATGCAAATGATGATAGTTATAAAGCGATAAACACATAAGGAAAACAATATACAAATAACCAACAAAATAGAAAATAAGACAAACAAACCAAATAAACAGAGCAAATAAAGAAAACAAACACCTCAACTCAATATCCTAAAAGTCAACAAGATCAAGTATCAACTCGGACCTGCAAGTCCCCGGCAGAATCGCACACACCCCTTTTTTTTGTTTTTACCTCACTAACCCTTTTAAAATAATATAGTGATTTTTTAAGCTCAAAGGGTTTCCACAATTGAAAGTGACAAAAAGATTGCATTTCGAAGGATTTTTAGAACCACCACCTGGCATTTGATTTCGATGTGCCAGGTCACCATTTTTTAAAATAATAATTTCCCTTCAAAACACATTTGATCTTAAACTAGTTTGCACCAGAGATTCAGGTAAGGGGATTCACTTGACTCGGGGAGAAGATGCTAGGCATTTCCCGAGTTCCGTAACTAGTACGGTTGTAACTCGATCTACTTGGATTTAGAATATTCAAATTGAGGTAAAAAAATACATAAAAGGAAAAAAAATACAAAAGAGTCTCGAGGCCGCCCCCACCTAATAAGAGAAAATTGAAAATAAAACGAAAAGAAAAATCCTAAACTAATCTATACTATGACTTCTTCACAATGCTCGTCAAGGCCTCCAAAATATTTACTAAGTTCTTTGGGGCATTCCTCAGAATAAAATCATTCCCCAAATAAATTTAACTAAAAGGGGCGACCTCTCACCTCAAAGGACACTAAAATACGAACACCGTAAAGGTTTGCCTACCCAAATGTGGTCGACCTAGGCAATGCTCCTAGCGTTGATACAGAAGAAAAGTAGAAATAAAATAAACCAAAATAAATAAATGAAGGTCAGTGCATGTTGATTTTCTTTTAAATTTATTTAAACCCAAACCCCAAGACCCATCAAACAGTTTCATATTCAACCAATCTATCAACGAAATAACAAACCAATAAGTATCCAAACCATTTAAGGTAAGATAGAACTAAGGGAGATTACAACCAGGGGCGGATCTAGGGTGTAGTTACCGGGTTCCCGGGAACCCAGTAACTTTTGCATAGACCCTGTATTTTTGTTAAAAAAATTATGAAATATCTATAAATATCTATTTGGAAACCCAGTTATTATTGTATATTAATTTGAAATTGTGACAGGAACCCATAAACTTAAAATCCTGGATCCGCCTCTGATTACAACAACAACAAAGCTATAAAGGTGACATTTAAAGATTTTCCATTACCCCCACTGATCACGCCCAATGTATATCCTCTAAATAGGATTCTGCGGACGTTGCAAATAAAACCCAAGTATTAAGCCCAGGGTCGAATCCACAGAGAGTCAACCTAACAACTGCTAT
>MU710910.1:173055-198162 GCA_026770625.1 Nicotiana glauca | reverse complement strand
GAGTGTGGGTAGGCTGTATTTGTGGTTGCGGGGTGTTTTGTGGAGGTGCGGAGTTTTGGGTGTTGTTATCAGGAGCAACAAGAGATAATGATAGGCTTGCCAAGTTCCGAACTTGGTCCAACTCTTCCTGGAATTTCAGCAATTTTTGTTCAAGATGAGCAACAGTTCCTTTAGCAATTGGGGTACCCTGAGAAGTTTCCTTCCTTTCAATCTCCTTTCTAGCCTTGTGTTTTCCATCTTTCCTTTGTTCTTGTTCCGGACAGGACTCGGAGGAGGAGGAGGAGGTGGAGGGCCCTTGGATCTTGTGGAATATGTTGATGGTGCCAGAATGCACGAACTAACCTTTAGGGAGGGGAATAAAAAATAAAAGAAAAACAAAAGGTAACAAGTTAGTGCGGGTTTTGAGGAAAAGCATTGCAGTATTTAAACACATTGTGCGAAAATGTAAATCGCGTCCTAGTTTTGGTGCCTCGTTGTGCCCGAGGTAGGCATAGCGACAAATAGTTTTGGAGAACTTATAATGCTAAATGCCTCATTTTATTGATAAAAAATAAGACGAATCTAAAACGACTCTAAATAACAGAAGATAAAATGTCACTATTGGCCATTGGCCTTATTACATCATTAAAATAAAGAATAAGCGACTATTTGGTCCTAGAAGGACCTTCCCCAGATTTGGCATCTCTGGCTCCATCGAACAACTCCACCAACTCGCGTAGTCCTAGCATTAAGTAGGCTCGAGCCAGATGTCCGCCCGCATTTCCTTCAGCATTTTGGCAATCTTCAATCCTTTTGATGAACTTTCCTTCCAGCTCCACTAGACCTCGCTCCAAATACCCCAGCCGGTTGTTGGCACTCACAGCCATTTCTTTCCACTCCTCGATCAATTTTTGATGGGCTTCTTGTATTTCCCGATGCTCACTTTCACACTATTGAATTCTCTTACGTAGCTGATTGTACTTAGCCCGTGCTTCAGCGTGCTCATCAATAATTTTGTGACCTTGAACAAACCCGGGGTGACCCACACCATTGTCTTCTAGCCAACCCGAATAGTACGACACACAGTTGGCGTGATACCTATCTGGCTCAATGAATTCTTTCTCCAAAACGATCTTGCTATGCCACAAATGTTGAGCTTGGCACCGGTGAGGGCTATCGTCATCCTGGAAATCAGCCCTGAGGTGACTTGTCTTTTCGACCCTTGGTATGATTTTCTTCCTTCCAGCCTGCCTCATGGCTTAGAGAAGAACGTAAGGATAAGTTCCCCTCAAACCAATTAGTATGTGAAATGGCACATCTCGGGATCGAACAATGAACTCATCCATGGGGAACCATTCAAACATCCACTGTACCTGTTCTTCATTCAGGTTTTCAAATAATTCGACCCATCCTCTGGCGTCCTCTGGCTATGCGAACATTCTAGGCATGTAATTCATATGCCTTGGTTGACGGAAGGCGATATGATCATCCCAATCCCTGCGTAAGATCTCTTGTCGGTATTCCCCTTTCTGGAGGTGTTCTAAGAGCCATAGCTGAAGTAGCAAGTTACAACCTTCAAAATGACTGCCTTGTTGTTGACAATTATTCAAGGCACGGTTCTGCAATGATCATGGGCACGATGCTGAAAGTCTACCCACCAATCCCTTCCATCCAAGTTTTGGTTACCATGGCTAGTCGCGTGTGGATTCTAGCCTTCTTCATAGGGAACACGATCATCCCCAAAAAGCAAAACATGAAGACAAAGACCCTCATATGGACATGTCCCAAGGAGGTGATAGCAAACTTGTCTGAATGAGTGTGGTATGACTTGCTACGGCCGTATCTCTCGTATAGATAATCAAATGGGATATAGGAATCCTTCAAACATGTTAGGTCTGGATTCTTTTTCAAACCCATCAACTTATGAAAACTCTTTCCTTTGCGATTCTCGGGCATGAGCAAACCTGGCATTTCCCAAGGAATTCCGGCTAAACCCCCTATCTCTTCAAGCAACGGAGTCATTTCGAGGTCACCGAATTGGAACACAGACTTATCAATATCCCAGAACAATGTCGAGGCCTCAATGATTCTGTTGTTGGGTTGAATCTTTAGGAGGGAAGGCAGATTCCCTAAGTATTTACGGAAAAGTGTTTGATCACTAGAATGAAGGTCATTCCACCAATTCAGCAGCCTTGGATGAATGTTGGTCACCATGCCAAATCTGGGGATCTCGTGCCTCATTTTCTGCAAAACAGAGTGTTAGGCCCTTACCCCCGCCAGACTCGACTATTTAAATCAACAATTAGCACAGCAGGCACTTAAGTTCTCCAAATAAATGCACAGAACATGGAGGCGTCCGTTTGGGTTTCAAGGAAACCCGGTGGACTTTGGACAAGGCTATCTTAATGAGTCATTATGTGGACAACATAACTGACTCGGCTAGGGTTGACCATGATGCATGAACAGTTTAATGGAATAAGGTTTCTACTTTTGAAATGCTAGACAAAGTACCCTTGAGCGGACAACTCAAGAGGGAAATGCGCGGAACCGTCGGCTACACTGTTGATCGACTGGTTTTACCGCAAATATGCCTTTGCCACATTTAGGGGTTTGATTGTATTGGAAGTGCGCAACTACTCATTATAAGCGTTGCTAAAGTATTATTTTGGCACGAGTGGAATATGATGTTGAAGAATGCAGTTACAAGAATAAAGCATATAGTATGTATTTTCACGTTCATAAAGTAAAGATTACAATAAATGCTCGAAACATTACAACGGAATCGAAATAATGATAAGGCAGTAAAGAAAGAAATTAAAAGAAAAGAAAACATGAAGAGCCAAGTTAGTAATCACGATGAAATAATTGAATGCAGGAAATAAAAGCGATTAAGGAAGCAATAAATTCACAAAAGCATGTAATGGTAAAAGCCTTAAAAATATCCCCAGCAGAGTCGCAATGCTGTCGATGCCCCCTTTTTTTTAGGGGCGAAATTGGGTTTATGACATTATGGACAAAACAACTCTCATTCCCTTTTGAGGAATCGGGTTATGGAATTTGAAGAGTCGCCACCTAATGATTATAGTGCATTAGGACACTTTAAAGAGAAGAAACGATTTTGAAAGAAAAACCAGAGTTCGGGTAAGAGCTTCAGATTATCTCGAGGGGAAGGTGTTAGGCACCCCTCAAGATCCATTAGTGTGGTTCCCGGCCATGCTTTAATTGTGACTTTAAAAGGAAGGGAACACGTAAGGTTTGCACATAGTAGTTACAAATAAGTTTGAAAGTTTTAGGAAAAAAAAATGACATAAATGATTTAAAAAAGAGAGAAGGATTAATTGGAAGGAAACATAAATTTAAGGAAAAATTATACAAAATAAAGAAAAGGAAAGGGGTCTTAGGTTTAAATACAATATGGATCACATCAATGCTATACCCAACACTCACTCCTCAAAAGAGGGGTCGCACGAGATATTAGCGCACCGGTCATCATCTCCATATTCTACCCTTCCTGCCCCATAAAGGTTATTTAAACGCGATTAGTCTCGTTTAGTTATTGCATGCTAGTACCCGTCCCAACCTATCAGTCCCGGGGTATTAGGACTTCTAATCCTAAAAGGGAAGAAAAAAGGTAAGGCATATATGGGGTTTGAAGGACAAAATACTAATTTCGACAGCCAAAACAAATAGCAAGTAAGGGGATTGACCAAAAAACATGCAAGACTCACACAAAACCCTGTAAGTCATATAGCATATAGTTTAACATGCCTTTCACATACTGGTTTGGTCTTTAAATTAAAACTTAATCGGCTGACGGACTAGTTTAACACTTAGAATCAGATAAAAAGTCTGCACCAGGCAACTCGGATCCAATTGTCAGAGATTGAAGTATTTTAATCGAATTATTCAGAAAACACTGGTTTCAGACAAGAGCCTAATGCAAAAGAGTTAAAATAGAAAGTTGAAAGTTGCAGAAGTTAAGAAATGACTGTGAAATCAGCATATTTATTTAAGTGAAAATATAGTAGACTTATGAAGAGGAGTATTGAAGGTGAAAATACTTTAAAAGAAAGAGTGAGTTAGAAGACTGTTTTGAAAGATAGATTCAGGAGATGAATAGAATTTAGGCAGAAGACCTAAAGGAATTGTTTCAGAAGAAAGACGCGAGTTTGAAAAGTTTAAGAGCATTGCAGATTTACAGAATTTTTAAAAGCATTATAGATTTATAAGAGTTTTACTGAAAATGCTACGTTAAAGGCCAATTGATAGGTTGTTGTTGCTTAAAACTGAATCAAGCGAGTTTGAGATGAACCCCTATAGGCATGATATCTATAGCTGATTTTAAGCACTGTTATTAACTGGTGAAAGAGTGATTGTTTGACTACCCTATAATTTGCCTAACGCATATGCACTTCCTATAGGCATAGTTTCTATATGCAATTGATTTACATGAATATTAAGTCCTATAGGCAGGATTTCTAATGATGTACAAGGCGATTAAATGCTGGTCCTATAGACATGGTATCTAGGTGACTGATTTAAACATATCTCCCATAGGCATGGTATCTAGGTGATAAAAATCATTAACCTATAGGCATGGTATCTAAGTGATTAAAAACATTAACCTATAGGCATGGTATCTAAGTGATTAAAACTTTAACACTATAGGCATGATATTTACCCTTTTATTGATGCAAAAAGTAAACCCCTCCCACACCCTTTTTACTATATCTCCCCGAGTTCTTTTATAAAAAATATTACAAAACCAGAAGGAAGAAAGAAAATGATTAAAAATACATCACAACCTACAGCTAGATCCAAGCAGCCTAATTCAATCTTGATGTCCAACAACATGCGTTTAACCAATCCCGGGATCCGGATTTCCAAAGCCTTCTCTTATCCAAAGTGTTTCAGAGTTCCAAGGAGCCTCAAGGGCTCCAGTCAGTGCTTACACTCTCGATAACAATTAGAAAAAAATGGTGCAGTGTGGAATTGCCAGCCCTTAGGCATCCAAGTTCAGAGGGAGCTCCAAGGTCCCAAAGCATGGCTTACCAAAGGGGGCAAAACTTAGAACTAGGAATAAGTGCAATGTGAGAGAGGGATTAGGGAGCCATAGTAGAGGGTGGTCATACCCAGCCATGGGCAGAGACTGGCACACCCCTGACCATCTACTTGGTCCAAACAAATTAAGAGCAGACCTTGGAGGTCAGACCTGAGTCTGGATGGTGATTAGGACACCACCACACTTGAGTCAAGGCTCAACACATAAAGGGAGAAGGGAAGTGGGAATTGATTGAGTTAGAGGTTCAAAGGAACCTAGTTCAGAGTCATAGACAACAATGTGAAGTGCTGCTATGTCTTGAACTACAACTCTCATACAAAGGGGTAAAAAGAAGGGGGTTCACATGAGAAAAGAGCACACAGAGTTGCAGAAACATGATGGAGGAAAGCATGACAGCCTATAAACAGCTACATGGTGAAAGAAAACATAACATGCTAGAAAATAAACACATAGTGAAGGGGCATTATTTAACTAAGAATGACATACCAGATGCAAAGTACTAGAATAGCAGGAAAATAGAGTAAGTAGACAACAAGAGATCAGCAGGAGCAAACTCAAGTCTTCAGCAAATACTTGAGAGTTCAAAGAGAACTTTGAGAATGTTTCAGAAAATAAAGGGAGAAGAGGAGCAAGGTCTCAATACTATAAGTGAAAAAAAACAATTTTGATTGTGAAAGAATGCAGAAAAGTTGTATTTTTGAATACAGAAGTAATGCAGAGAAAGTAATGAATTGAGAGTCTGTGTGTCAAGCTTGTTAAGCCCCTTTTTTTCAAGTGCAAAAGGGTGGCCTAGTTTTTTTTCAAGTGCAGAAAGTTTTCTAGAAACCCTAGTTTTTTTTTGGAAAATCAAATAATTTCAAAAGAAAAATTGGGAAAACCCCTGAAACATCGAGTATAACACAGATATAGCATAGATCTAAGGGAAAACAAATAGGAAAACCTCGAATGGCTTTAGGAATTCTCAGAAACCCTACAAACAAGAAGGCTCATAAGAGGTCTGGTCTGGAGTCGATCTGAGCCATAGCTAGGCTCTTAAGGCTCGAATATGTCGGAACGGGGCCGGAGAGGCCATAGAACCTCAGATCTGTGGAGGATCTACTCGAACACCATCGAGGTCGAACCTCAAAATCTTCAAAAAACAGACTCAGGAGTGAAGGAGAGTGAGCACAGGCCGTCCATGGCCTGAGAAGCCATGAACGTCGGTGGGATTTGGTCGGAGAAGACGATAGGGAGCGGCTAGGGTTTTCGAGTGTTAGAGAGCGTTTGAGAGAAGGAGAGGGTTTGAGGGTGGCGGTCGAAGTGAAATGAGAGATAGGGTTAGGGTGATTTGAAATTAAAAAAGGAAAGAGTGGTTGTGGGCCGTTGATCAAAATGATCAATGACCAGGATTAAAAGATGAAACGGACGGGTTTAATTAAACGGGTAAAGGGCCGGGTTAAAATGTCATTGGGTCATCGATTTGGGCTGGATTTGGGGTCAAAATTGAGATGCCCAAATAGGCTATAATTGAAAGTAATTGAGGCCATAATTGAAATAGCCAGTTTTTCCCTTTTGATTTTATAAAAATAATAAAAGATGTTTAAAAATAAAATTAAAAGCACTGAGTTAGAAAATAATATGTAAATATTAAATTAAAAATATTGAGATTGATTTTGTAATTAAAGTTTCTATTAAATCTGAAAGTGGGCTAAAATTGCAACTTCATGCAACTTAGTTTTAAAATACCAAATGGACTTGTAAAATTATACAAAAATCACATAAATTATGTTTTGATGTAGATGTGAGAATAAAATAAACTATTCTCCAAAATGGCAAGTTTTAGGAATAATTATTGGGAATTATGGTGTAAAAATAGGCCATAAGCTAGTTTAAAAGTCCTTTTAAAATGCCGGAATCTTTTGGGATGCTCATATATGCATACATATGCTATTTTGAAAGTATTTTGAGTATAAAAGATATATGGGAAAAAATTGGGTATCAACACTAAGGGAACGAAGCTCATGCGAAAATAATCAAATTACATCAAGAAACCCGATATAGACCAAACCGGACCCCCGCGACCACGTCTCGAAATCCGATAAAAATCACGTCAATATAACCCTTATCCTCT
The DNA here is from genome assembly GCA_026770625.1 of Nicotiana glauca. Classification (NCBI taxonomy): domain Eukaryota; kingdom Viridiplantae; phylum Streptophyta; class Magnoliopsida; order Solanales; family Solanaceae; genus Nicotiana; species Nicotiana glauca. The sequence continues at coordinate 191,011 of MU710910.1, read as the reverse complement.
CATGGGCCCATAAATACCAAGAATACAAAAATTCGACCACAAATGACCCCTCAAATATCTAAAAATAGGTCTCCAATTTCCAAGCCCTAAACCCCCAATTTTAACCACTAGTTACCACAAATTTCAAGCTTAAACAATTAAAAACTATCATAGAAACAAGTTTAGGGTCCAAAAAACCTTGCCTCCACGAAACCCTCTTGAATTCCCTCTTCAATTTGCTATCCCAAGCTCAAACCCGTATGTGAAAATGGTGGAATAATCAAAAATTTGTGAAGGAGGACTTATATACTTTTGGCCCAGAGTTTTCACACCTACAGTCTCTTTTCCGCACCTGCGGTACCACTTCTGCAGTGAAACAAATGGTTCTACGATTTCGACTTAAGTCCCTAAAAATCGCACCTGCGCATTCCCGTCCGCACGCAGGTGCGCTGAGCCTTCTGCACCTGCGCATTCTAACAATCCTTTCCTATGGCCTCATCTGCGGCTTCTCTTACGCTTCTGCGATCCTGCACCTCTGGTCCCTAATCCGCAAGTGCGGTTATGATAGCAAAATCAACAGCTTCAACTGCACAATTATAACTCTCAACTTCCCCTCAACCATCCAAAATCACCTTGAGGCCCCTGGGACCTCAACCAAAGGTACTATAAAGTCACATACCACCATTAAAACTTATACAATTCTATGAAACACCCAAAACAACATCGAATTATCAAAATAGCCTCGGATTCAAGCCTAAGGATTCCAAAAACTTCTGAATTCCTCTTTTGATAAAAAAGTCTATCAAATCTCGTCCGAATGACCTAAAATCTTTCACACACGTCAGAAATGATACAACGGACCTACTGCAACTTCTATAATTTCATTCCGACCCCGATATCAAAATTTCCACTATCAACCGAAAAATGCCAAAATTTCAATTTTGCTAATTCAAGCCTAAATCTACCACGGACCTCCAAATTACATTCCCATCACACTCCTAAGTTGCAAATCACCTCATAAATCTATCCAAATAATAAAACCCAAATTTTGAGATCGATAGTCACAAGTCAACTTCTGGTTGACTTTTCCAACTACATGGCCAACTTAAGAGACTAAGTGTCTCATTCCTCTACAAAACTACTCCGAACCCAAACCAAGAAACCCGATACCATATAATATAGTTGAACAAGACATAAAGAAGCTGAAATAGGAAAAATGGAGCGGTAATTCATGAAAGGACCGACCGGGTCGTTATAGCTCATCAGAAATAGATTTAGCTCATTGAAAAGGTAATATAGCCTTTTAGGGTCTGTTATGTACTCATTTGATTTAGTGATTAACACTTAAACTTTGTGGGACAAGTAGAAGAGCGAACTGGTGGAGCAGCTTCGACAAGAGCTTAAGGTGAAGGAGGCCGAGACCTTTGAGTGAATTGGAGTACTTAGTACTAAACTTGGAAGCTTAAGTTCAAAGAGTTGACCAGAGTTTGACTTTTGTGTAGATGACTCTGAATTGAAATATTAATGTTCTTGATAGATTTTTATTGTGATTTTGGACTTAGGCGTATGTTCAGATATTGATTTGGAGGTCCATAGGTTGGTTTGAGGAATTTTGGGGAAAGTTGGAAGATTGAAGGTTTGGAAGGTGGATAGGTCTGACCGAGGATTGACTGTATTGATATTGGGAATAGATTGTGATTCCGGCAGTTGATACTGGTTATGGTGTCATTTGGGACTAGCATGCAAAATTTGAGCTCATTCGAAGTTGGTTTGATATGATTTGGCATTAGTTTTAGAACTTGAATGTTCATTGATTAAATAGGCTTGAATTAGGATATGATTCGTACATTCGATGTTGTTTGATTTATTTAAGGGCTTGAGTAGGTTCGTTATACGTTTTGGGACTTGATGGTATGTTCAGACTTGGTCCTAGAGGCCCCACGATATATTCAAGTTGAGTTCGTACTCCTTTTGATGCTGAGTTCTAGTGCAATTGCACCTGCGAGGGCATGGTTGTGGTGCCACACCGCAGATGTGGCCCATTGGATGCAGGCACGCAATTGCATATGCGGTTATATTCTGCAGAAGTGAGTTGGATCAATTGGTTTAGGACTGCAAGTATGGTCATGTTACGCAGAAATAGATGCGCAAAAATGCGTAGGGATTTGTAGAAGCGGAAGAGCAAATGCATGTTTTGTCCACATAAGCGAAATTCCATGATCTTTAGTGGAAGTCGCACTTTTGATGTATTTTCCTCATATGTGGAGTTACATAAGTGAACGAATGTCCACAGAAGTGGAGCCACATGGCATAAAAGGGTGGAATCAAGGGTTTTATTTCATTTTCCACATTTTGCGTTAGAGAGCTCGGTTCTAAGATATTTTTAGGGGATTTTCAAGGATTGATCGTGGTATGTGTTTTTGAATTGGTTTTGTTCATTAATAATGATTCCATAATTGTTTTTATCATTTAATTAGTTAGTTAAGTTGGAGAAATTTGAATTTTCTGTGAAAACTTTTCAAAACTATAAATTGAGGGTTTGAAGGTTAATTTGAGGCTGGAATTGGATAATTTTAGTATGGTTGGACTTGTATCAAAATTGGTTTTTGGATTTTTTAAGTTAGTCGGGTTTCGAGGTGTGGGCCTGGGGTTGATTTTTGGAGTTGACTTTTCATTTTTTTGAAAGATTGAAACTTTGTTATTTGAAATTGCTTCCTATGGCTTGTATTTATAGTATTAAGTTATTTTGGCTAGATTCAAGTTGTCTGGAGATGGATTATCGAATAAAAGGCTTATTAGGGGATTGATTTAGCTTGTTTGAGGTAAGTATCTTGTCTAATATGGGGGGGGGGGGGATACCCCATAGGATTTAGGTTGATTTGTGTTATAGATTATATGAAAGACGTGTACACAAGGTGACGAGTGTGTATACGGGATTATATGTGGTGTATTACACGGTTTAAAAATCTTAATCTTTCATGAATTTGATTAGAAATTGAAATATCATGTTGGATCTCCCATTGTTAAATTGGTCGATCATGCTTTACTTGATGTGTTATCACATGCTCTATCCCTTATAGTCAAAGATGTTCTTGTATTCCTTAATTGGCTTTGCTATTTCTCTTAAGGTCATGTTACCTCCTTTATTGTCGGGTTATTCTTATTTGAAGTTGTTGATTATATTATTGAGATTGTTACACCCCATATTTTCGTATGTAAAAGTACACTGTAAGTCAACTGACGTAAGCTCGGAAAAGAGATTCTCTTTGAAAGTATATAAAGTGATCTAAGGATATTACATCAATATTTCTGTTCATCACACAGAAGACTAGGTTGAGGACGAATGCACTTAAATTTGAGAAATGAGATTTTGGATTTGGACAAAGAAAAATGAGCTGCTTGCCTAGCCAACATGCCTGCTTCACCAACTTACTTTACGTCCTACTTGCTTGAGCTACTTTACGTTCTACTTGAAAGTAGGACGTAAATCACCAATAGTATTCTTAACTTACTTTATGTCCAACTCAATTTACTTGCTTGAAATCAGTAGAAATAAATTAAGAATACTATTGCTATAGTGGTTGACGTGATTGGAAGAAGAGTAGGCTTGGAAAGTACAAGTTAGAACTTGGTTGTTTGGTGAGATGATGTGGACTGTTTTGGTGATGTATTGTAACTAATATGAGGTTAGATATATATAGGTTTGTTAAAGTATATACATGTTGTTCTTGTTGTTTAATTTTAGCAAAATGAAAAGAATAATGGGGGGGGGGGGGGCTGTCCAAAATTTTGTTGACGAGCTAGTCACATTTGTGTTGAGTTCTAGCTTTCGTAAGGTTAACAATGGTCCCTTGTTGTTTTTTGTAGATTGAAGTACTAGTGGGCTGAACCAACGTTATGTTGTTAGGTAAATAGCAAAGGTATGTTAAGGCTATCCCTTCTTTCCTTTTGACATGACTCATACAATACAAATGAAACGAGAAAACGTACAACTTCCATAAATATCTCTATTCATAGAAGCACTAGGGGTGACTATGTTCTTGATTCCCCATGTGTCTTATATTTTATCTTTTATTCATGTGTCTCAGAAAAATAAGTAATTGATACTGTTTATCCGAAGGCATAATGATTATGAAATTTTGAGAGAACTTATTGACTTACTTCTTACGCATTGCGATCATTTGTACATGTACATTGACCCATTATCAGATGGAGTTATATACACGTATATTATATGTATATGGGGTATGGGAAAAGTTTATGATATTATATATTTACTACAACCTAATCAGCTGGTATACATTGATGATTTCGCCTACTATGGCCGAGATTATATGATGGGATGTCCTCAGAGGCTTGATGATATTATGTATGCATATACCTATGAATGGTATGACATTTACATACATATTTATGACATTATAAATTTTTTCATGATTCACAGAGCTATTCAGACTTATAGGTTGAGTATTTTACTCCATGTTTCGCTCATGTCTATTATATAATGCTTTTCATGCCTTACATACTGGGTATTTTATTTGTACTGATGTCCTATTTGCCTGTGGACGCTGCGGTTCATGCCCGCAGGTCCCGATAGAGAGTTGTCAGTCCTCTAAGTAGGCTATCAGCTCTGCGGAAGGTGTTAGTGCACTCTATTTTTTCTGGAGTTTCCTATTTGGTCATTATGATTTTGACATGTATCGATTGCTATGGCAATTGATGTAAGTTCGGAAATGGAATTCTATTTAAAAGTATATAAAGTGATCTAATGATATTACATATGTATTTTCGTTCAGCATACAAATGACTAGGTAGACGACGAATACACTTAAACATGAGAATGGAGATTTTGGACAAATAAAAATTAGCTACATGCCTACCCGATGTGCCTTCTTCACTAACTTACTTTATGTCCTACTTGCTTGTGCTACTCTACACATGTCTAAATTATTTAATTAGGATGCGACACATGTTTCAAAATGGAAAAAGAACCAACATGAATCACCTACTTGATTAAGTAGGTGACAAGTAGGTGCATCACCTATTTAGATCTTGTGGATCAAATTAAAAGAGAATGGAAAAAGATAGAGATGGACAAGTCTTGGGGCATGCCAAGACCTATCTGCCCAGGCCCATTAGTCGGGCCATATAAATATAGATATATCTCAATTTCACTTAGAAGCACAATTCATCAACCATCTCACTCTATTTCAACTTGAAGGAGCTCCAACATAATATCCCAAGATCTATCTCAAAGTATCCTAGGCTCGAAGACCAAATCCACAAGTTTATAAGGTGATTTCTTTCTTGGATGATCAATATCACCTAATTATCTCTCTCTATTTTGTTTCTTGGGAGTAAAGAGCTTGTTTGAGCTTGAAGTAAAGCTTAGTTGGACATGTATTATTGCTTCCAAGATAAGGTTTAAGTTCTACTATATGCATTTGAGATCATCTATGTATATCTAGTTGATTAGTTAAAGAAAACTTGTGAAGTTGGTTGAACTTCGTATTGAAGTGTTGTAGTTGATGGACTATTTTGGATAGGATATCTTGATGTTTTCTGGCTGGAATCAGTAGAAATAGCTTAAGAATACTATTGCTAATGTGGTTGATGTGTTTAGAAGAAGAGAAGGCTTGGAAAGTGCAAGTTAGAACTTGGTTGTTATGTATGTATGTATACATACATACATACATATATATATATATACATACATATATATATATATATATATATATATATATATATATATATATATATATATATGTGTGTGTGTGTGTGTGTGTGTGTGTGTGTGTGCATAGGTTTGTTGACATTCTGGATATGTTGGTCTTATTGTTTAATTTGAGGAAAATTAAAAGAATAAGGGGAGATGGTGTCCAAAATTTTGTAGACGATCTAGTCACACATTTGTGTTGAGTTCTAGCTTCCGTAAGATTAACAATGGTCCCTTGTTATTTGTTGTAGATTGAAGTACTAACAGTCTGAACGGACATCGTGTGTTTCGGTAAACCACAAAGGTACGTTAAGGCTATCCCTTCTTTCCCTTTTCTATGATTCATTCGATACAAATGAAATGAGAAAATGTACATCTTTCATAAATAAATTATTCATAGAAGCAGTAGGGGTGTCTATGTTCTTAATTCCCTATGTGTCTTATTATTATATCTTCTGTTCATGGGTCTCAGGAAAATATGAAGTTGATAATGTTTATCCGAAAGCATATTGATCTTATGACATTTCGAGAGTTCATGTTGACTTAATTCTTGTGTGTTGCATTAATTTATACATGCACATTGACCCATGACCAGATTGTGTTATATGTGCGTATGTTATATGTTATAGGGTATGGGGAAAGTTCATGGCATTATATATGCACCACCACCTGATCAGCTAGTATATGTTGATTATTTTACCCATAGTGGCCGAGATGATATGATGGAATTCCCTAAGAGGTTTGATGATATTATGCATGCATATACCTATGCTTGGTATGATATTTATACACATAATCATGACATTAAATGTTTCATGATTTATAGAGTTTTACGGACTTACAGGTTGACTCTTTTACTCTATATTTCTTAACTGTCTATTAGATAATGCTTTTCATACCTTAGATACTTGGTAATTTATTCATACTAACATTTTATTTGCCTAGGGATGCTGTATTTCATGCCCGTAAGTCCCGATAGATAGGTTGCTAGTCCTCTAAGTAGGCTATCAGCTCAGCGAAAGGTGTTGGTGCACTCCATTTGCTATGGAGTTGTCTATTTGGTAATTATGATTTTTCCTTGTATCGATTGCTATGGCGAGACCCTATCCCAACCTTTAGACATTTATGTATTCTCAGAGGATTGTAGACATATATCATGTATATGGATACTTGAATGGCCTTGTCGGCCTATGTTTTGAGTTTACAAATGATCATGTTGGCCGTATAGGCATGTATGTCACATGTATAAGTAAGTATACCATATTGGGTTTTCCTATATCGAGTATTCCCTTATGTTTATTCTGCTTATCTCATGACGACTTTCTACTTTATTGATCTATAATAGTACGATAAGAAGGATATGTTATGTTGGTACTTGGTTGAGTTAGGCACCGGGTGCCCGTCGCATCCCTTTGGTTTGGGTCGTGATAGAGATATCTTTACCTTTTGAGTAATTGTCACATGTTTTATTATTATTGAGATTCTTGTTCGCATTGTTGTTGAGTTGTGGGCTATATGTTATGGTCACTTAGGTATTGTTGACTTTGGCAAGTTCTGGCATATGGTCACTTGCGGTGCAAGTTTTTGTTGTGTTGTGATATTGATACACATGTGGCTCTATAAGGATAGGGGTTAATGTGCGTGCGGTGGAATAAGGCGAGATTTCTATTCGTGTAGCTAGTAAGGGAATTACATGAAGCCACATAGAGATAAGGGGGCTAAAGTGCGTGCAACTATAATACTTTCAAAAATATCCTAATGTAAGGCTCACTAGGGAGTATAAGGAAAGATTGTGATTTTGAATTGTTAACAGTGGATATGAAGTGGTACCTCAGTTGTGATTCTTGTTGTACATTCCATGTTAAGGAGGCTTTTTGGTTTAATGTCATTTTCATCTCTTTATTTTCCATACTTGTATTTGTCTATATTGATTTCCTGATGTTCTTATCACGTGTTCACTCCGTATTGCCTTTATTACTTTGAATTATGTTGTTAGCTTACATTATTGAACTGCTTTATTGTTATTTATTTTCCTCTTCTTCCATTATTTGCCTATGCTATAACTTATTCAGTTTCTTTTATCCTAGTAGGTGTCTTGACCTAACCTTGTCACTACTCTATCGAGGTTAGGCTTGATACTTACCGGTACAGTTGTTGTGTACTCATACTATTCTTTTGCGAACTTTTTGTATAGATCTAGGTACTTCATCTCAAGCTAGACATTAGTGATTTGACCACACATTTTGGATACTTCAAGTTAAACGTGTTTGGCGCTTGCATACGTGGATTAACCTTATGTCCTTAATTTTACTATTGTTTACTCTCTATTTTGACAGTGGTGTACTAGGGATTTTTAGTGTATTTCTGTAGAGCTTATGACTCTGTTCCACTAGTTTTGGGAATCATGATATAGATGTTCTCTGTTGGAGTTATTATGAGTTTTATTGAATTATCTTTTATCTTAGTTGTTAATTTATTTCAACTATCTGTGAATGTTAGGATTACAAAGACATAGAGAGTAGGTGCCATCGCGACCTCCTAAGGTGGGAAATTGGGATCCCAACAAGTTGGTATCAGAGCTCTAGGTTTATAGGTGTTACATATCATAATCAAGTTTTGCCGAGTCTTGCAGATCGATACGTAGATGTATGTACTTATTTTTGAGAGGCTACAGAACTATTAGGAAAATTCCACTTATTTGATTCCATATCATTCGAATTTGTTGATTTCGAAATCAGAGTTCTTGTATTTCTATTTTCTAACAGATGGTGAGGACATACACTGTTAGATCTGATGATCAGACACTCGTGTTCCCTTCTAGAGCCGTGAGAGGTCGGGGTCGGGGTAGAGACTGAAAATGAGCATGAATTGCAGTCAGAGCACCTTCCCGAACAGTGACTGATGAGCAAGAAGTAGCTCTAATTGGGGGAAAGGCATCCGAGGTGCCTGTTGTTGCCCCTTGACTTCAAGAGACACTAAACCATTTCTTGAGCATTTTCGGCACTCTAGCTCAATAGGGATTAAATAAACTTTCTACACCTACATCTCAAGCTGGGGGAGGAGCTCAAACTCCCACAGCCGGTAATCTAGAGCAGCGGGTCCAAAGCCTCATAGCGGATCCCTAGTAGGAACGTTTGTTTGCATCATGTGCATTTGACTTAGGGGACTCAACACAGGGGTTGGGTCCATCTAGGACAGGTGACCCGAAATGAAAAGACCATTCTGATGCATCTTACGTGCTACTTATGCATTTATTTGCTCGGCTTTGCATGTTGACCGGCTTGTAAATAATGGGAGAGAGTTGAAGGAAAATAGCAGTGTTAGGGTTAAGTGAGAGTAACCACTTGTTTCGAAAAAACCAATATCTAAATAGTACTGAAACTCTGCCGGATTTTTGAGAAAAATAAAATGAAGATGATTTTTGTTTTTAAAATAATCGGTTTTGACAAATTTTCCCAAACTACGCCTGTTTGATTCTCACCGAATGTGAGATACGTAGGCAACCCTCATCGGGTCCGGCTTCCCTTTTTTGCAAAAAATAGCCAAAAAATAATACCCAAAATTTTAATTTTTCTTACAAATAAGTCAGGTGATGTCATTCTTGTAAAATAAGCCAAATGTCCCCAAAAGGGCGCCGGAAGGCTGCTTTTGCAAGAACAGCCACCCTGAGTCATTTTTTTACGGTTAACGGGCACAACCTTAAAATCTTCTTCCCCCACAGTGCTGAAACGCCGTATCCGAAAAACCATGTATTTGTTTTTCTTAAATACAATTTTTGAAAATAGCCACTTTTTCTTTTGGGTCAAAATAAAGCCTTAAATCATTTTTAAATAAATATGCAGGATGAGTACAATTGATATTGAATCCTTCTCAGTCTTGAGTGAGATCCCTTTGAAGCTCCACATGTGGTGGAATGACCTAGGAAAGGATAGCAGAGAAACAATGGAAAAGATTCTGGGTGGCCTTGTCGGATTATTGAACATTAAGCCAAGGCCGGAAATTATTGAAGCATTGATACCTTTTTGGGACCAAACTCACAACGTGTTCCGGTTCTCAGACTTTGAACTTACACTGACATTAGAGGAGGTTGTAGGATATGCAGGCCTTGATGGAAACCTTAGGGGTCGATATCCATTGGAACCGAGACCGGTAACCCTTCGCAGATTTCTGGACTTATTGAGTATCAGCCGGGATGTTCAAGATAAGAATCTATCTGATGGGTATTTCACACTCCACTTCTTGTACCACCGATATGGTAACCCGCGATGTTTTGAGGAGCGCAACACTAGTTTAACACATGCCGAAAACAAAGATAACAGGGAGGCACGGAGGGTCTAGCCTTCATGGTAGCTTTCTTGGGAGTCGTGATCTGTCCCCGAAAAGATGGTCACACAGATATTTGCCTTCTAGGAATGCTAGCTGTGGCTATAAAGAAGACCAACAACACGGTGGTTCCTCTGATTGTAGCTGAAATGTATCGAGCTTTGATCAAATGCCAAGAAAGGGGTAAATTCTTTCAGGGTTGCAATTTGTTGCTACAGCTATGGATACAATAGTGTCTCTGTTACTGGACTGGGCACATGAACTATGGTTTGACCGGGTTGAACTGTATTAAAGAATATAAAACCCGGGTAACATGTATTGAATTCCCCGAGGTATCGAGGCTTGGCTATCATGTTTGAGATCTTTGACCACTGACAAAATCGAGTGGGCCCGTTACTGATGTAGTATACACATCAGCTGAAGTACCTTATATTCTTTTAATGAGCATTCAGAGTATCCAACCCTATGCTCCCTACAGGGTCTTACGCGAAGTGGGGAGATCTCAAACCATCAATGGTGATGAAGATCTGAGCAAACAAGTCATCGAACTAGGCCCGAAAGCTGCATTTCCAGAGGGAAAAATCCGCCATATATGGAATGAATGTAGGTATCTTGAACCTAAGACCATAGTGCGGGATCAGGCTAAAGGCGAAGTGGACCCTAAATATTTGATTTGGTTTGACAAAAGATTCCCAATTCCCGAGAGACCCGCGAAGAGGCCAAATGTCCAACAATTTACTGATGGGGCCCAGGACCAATGGGGTTGGTTAGCCAAAGAAAATTAATACAAGGCCCGAATAGGAGCCTTGGAAAAGCAGGTTCGGGATCTTCAGTTTGAAAATAGCTTACAAGCCACAGATGATGAAGGTGACAAGAAGAAATTGACCCAAGAAAATGAGGCTCTTAAAGCTCAGATCCGACAAACGAAAATAGCTGCTAACAACCAAGAAAGAAGTTGGACCGATGAAAGGTTGATAACACTACTAAAAAAACCAGGGTTTAGCGACGGACAAAATCTGTATCTAAATAGAAAAATCGTCGCTAATCTCATTTAGCGACGAATTAGTTACGGATTATCAAAAGATTCTGCTAGCAACGAGCATTTTAGCGACAGATTAGTGACGACGTTCGTAGCTAAATCTAGTTTTTTTTAGTGTAAGCGGACTGAAAAAACAAGTCTTAGTGTGCCAGGAGGATCTGGAGAAATCTGAAGGGAATATAGCAAAACTCTGGGTGCACAGGGCAAAGAAGACAGAGGAATGAGCCTAATTTGTGTAACAAATGAAAAGAAACTATGAGGGAACTATTGCTAATCTAAAAAGAAAAGTGAATACCCTTGAAGACGAAGCAGCCCAGCAGGCCAAAGATTTCCAGGCTGAGAGGGAACATTGCTATAGGCTAATGGCCAAAATGGAGAAAGAAATGCAATGGTTACAAGACTATCACGTACATGACACCAAGGTGCTAGAAGCCCGCAACCAGTAAATAAGTCGACTACTTCAGGAAAAGGGCAGGATTAGAGAAAGAATTAGAGCCATCATTGATTATATAGTCATGAAGTGTCAAGCATGTGAGAGAATGGGTCGTACTACTTTCTTTGCTACAGTGAGGATTTTTGTTCATCAAGTTATGAATGATCTGGAGCAATTACAAGGGCATCTTGCGCATAGGCCCGCGGCGATGCCGAATGATGCCCGGTGGGCCCCAGGATTTGAAGATTTAATGTATTCTTAGTTATCGAGTCTGTATTTTGGTTATTTTGAGTCTATTTTCTAGCTTTCCTTTTTCAAAAAAAAATTGTTTAGTTTCTTTGTAATCGATGTTTTATTAATGAAAATTAAAAATCCTAAAAATATTTTTTTTTTTTTGCATTTATTTGCAAGAACTACACTTGGTCTGATTCATGCGGGGTCATGATACGTAGGCAATCTCCATAAGATTCGATCGTAAACCTAAGGAAAAAGAAAATATTAGGGATGGAAATAAAAGGAAAACAAGAGTGGAAAAGAAACACAAAAAGAGAAAATAAGAAAACCGAGGAAAGAAACCATGGCAAAGGCAAAGACCAAGGCAAGAACGAAATAAAAGAAAAATGGAGGGAAAATTAGAAAATGAGAGAAAAACCTGAAAAGCAAAGAAAAAGCAAGGAAAAAGAAATCAAAAGAAAAGATGTTGGAAAGGAAATCCAGGATGACGCATGCAACCGCTGCAAACATGTAGACACTCATTTAACTGTATAGGTGCATCACACCCCAATGTGCGGTTACCTATCTGTTACTTGTCTCAAACTAACCATTTGTTGTTGCCCATTTTCAGCTTAGGTTTATAGAAATGGTAGTTGGTTTTTTGTAAACTGGCATCGCATCAGTATTTTACCAGATCAAAAGGGAGTATAGAAATATCGTCTGAAATGACTTTGCCACCAGTTCTCCTCACCGAAGACAGCCCCATCTCAGGGATAACGGCCTTCGAGTCTGCCACAGCTGAAGAAAACCAAATATTACGTCTCCGATTTATGGAGATGTGGGATGCATGGACTAACGGAAGGGAGACTCCAAGTGCTATCCCTGGCTTTCCAGAGTTGTTCCCGAGATCGGGGGGTACTTCTAACATTCCCATCAGTTATCCGAATACCCCATTGGGACAACGTACCATGTCTGCTCACTTTGTAGGAACACTTTCAGAGGTACGCCCCCAGGTGTTCACATCAGGAGTAACCCCCAATATTTTCACCGCTCCACCATGCTCTGCCACCATACAGCCTTTGCTACCAAGGCCCGCTTTTTATCCCTCAGCCTTCACTTTCCAAAATCCTATTTTTCAAGCGGATCCTCTTCAATATTCCACATACACTTACTCACATCCACCCCTATTTGAGTTTACACCCAGACAAGATAAAACTCCTAAAGCTCCTGAGCAATATGAGATGGGAAAATGATGAGGAGCCTCGAGTAAAGCCTAAAAAACATGCAAGGTTTAAGCGGGCAGAAGAGTGTCTCCTATACTGATCTGTGCATGTTCCTTCACGTGTACTTGCCCATGGGATTCAAAACGCCAAAGTTTGAGAAATATGATGGGCATGGTGACCCTATTGCTCACCTCAAAAAGTACTGCAACCAATTGCGTGGGGCTAGCGGAAAAGAGGAATTGTTAATGGTACTTTGGAGAAAGCATGGTAGGCATAGCCTCAGAATAGTATATGGATCAAGACATATCTCGATGGCACATTTAGGACGATCTTGCCAGAGATTTTGTTTGACAGTTTCTACAACATAGACATTGCGCCAAACAGGAATTCCTTGGTGAATCTAAAGAAGAAATCTTCAGAAAGTTTTCGGGAATATGCAATTAAGTTGCGCGAGCAAGCATCGAGGGTAAAACCTCCAATGGATGAAGTGGAAATGGTCACCGTATTTCTTCAGGCCCAGGAAGCCGATTGCTTCCAGAACATGATGTCAGCTATGGGCAAACATTTTTGAGAGGCGATTAAGATCGGTGAGATGGTGGAGAATGGTTTGAAAACAGGTAGAATCTTGTGCCAGTCAGCCATTAGAACAACCTCCCAAGCCATTCAAGGTGGATCTGGAGGAATGGCTATGCATAAGAAGAAAGAAGAAACGTCTATGGCAGCATCAGGGGCAAGAAGACACCGTGCTCCCGGACCCATGTTTTCTCAAAGAACCCCTCAATATTACTACCCTCATCATGACATGGCTTATGCTCCTCCACCTTATGCGGTCATGAATGCTCAACCCTTTGCCGGTCTGCAGCCACAGGCCAATAGAATCAAGCCATATTCCCAAGAAATCAGCCTCCCTACCAGAACCATTATAATCCTTGTCCTCTGCAAAATAACTTTCCTCATTGGGAGCCACCCAGAAGACAGAATTTTACCCCAATTGGTGAATCTTACGCTAACCTATTCTCGAAACTTGTCCAAATGGGTCTAATGTAGCCGGCCTCCCAAACGAGGCATAACCCAGCATCACCTACCTTTAGAGCTGGTGTCAGGTGCGCTTATCATTCAGGGGCAGAAGGCCATGATACAAATGACTGTTGGAATTTGAAACAAGCAGTGAAGAAATTAATAGAGCAGGGGAAGATAGTGTTGATGGACGAGGAGGTCCCAAATGTGACTAACAATCCGTTGCCAGCCCACAATGTGATTGGGATGATCTGTAAGGATAAAGAGTTTGATCCGGCATTAAAGGCCATTATTGCTATTGTTGATGCAGAAAGAAAGCCAAAGTTTGCCCCGAAGCAAGATAAAGGGGCAAAGAAAAACAAAGTCACCAAGATAGAACCAGAAAAGAAAGCTGAAACCAGAACAGAGGCGATACCTCCCAAAGATGGAATTCTCTATGTCCCATGTGGCCACCAAGGAAAGTAGCTGATTGTGAGCCCTCCAACAAAATTGAAGTGAAAAAGGGAACATAAGTGTACGTACCCAAGCAAGCCTATGTGGTGCGGGGTACAATTAAATCACCTCAGCTGAATGAGACAGTGGTTATTGGACGCGTACCACAAAAGCCTATGACGAACCCTGCTGTGGCGCCATGGAATTATCATCAGACGGTGGTTACGTATAAAGGAAAAGAGATCTTGGGAAAGCTTCCAAAAAATGTTCCCGCTGAAAAGTACTCAAACACAGAGGAGTTAAACAATGCTACCAAAAGGCAGTTTCCCGCCTAAAAAACCTGTGAGTGCTGAGGAAGCAGAAGCTTTCTTTCAAAAGATGAAAATGGCCGACTATGAGGCGCTTGATCAATTATGAAAGTTTCCCAAACAAGTGTCAGTGCTGTCATTGCTGATGAAATCCCTGAAGCATCAAAAGGTTTTAGTGAAAACTCCAAATGAGGCGTACGTGCCAGTTGAAACCACGGTGGAACAACTGGAAAGGATGGCAGAAAGGTTTTTTGTTTTTAATCCGATTTCATTTAGCAAAAATGACCTGCCTCTAGAAGGAGCCGCTCACAACAAAGCCTTGCACTTAACCATTAAATACGAAGGATATTAGGTAAAGAGGGTCATGTTGGATAGAGGTTCGGGGGTAGACATTTTCCTACTCTCCACACTGCAATGTATGGAAATCGGGACTGGAAGGATTTGTCCCAACAATGTCTGTGAGAGAGACTTTGACGACATCAAAAGAGATACCATTGGAGAAATTGACCTAATCTTGACTATCAGCCCAGTGGACTTCGAGGTGACATTCCAAGTGCTGGATATGGATACGTCTTATAATTTTCTTCTGGGAAGGCATTGGATCCATGCCGCAGGAGCCGTACCTTCTACCCTCCACCAAATGGTGAAATTTGAATATGAAGATCAGGAAATTGTGGTTCATGGAGAAGATGAACAGTCAATCTACCAGGACCCATCTGTTCCATGCCTAGAAGCGAGGGAAGGTAGTGAACACATTGTTTACCAAGCATTTGAAGTTGTGGTGGCGGATCAGCATGAAGAAGGAAACCCTTGCCCTCAACCTTTCCTATCCAATGCCTCGATTATGATGGCCAAAGAAATGATCAGATATGGTTTCAAGGCAGGAAAAGGACTTGGAAAGTCTCTGCAAGGAATATCCAAGATGGTGACTCTACCTACAACCGAAAAGTTCTTCGAGATAGGTTTCCACCCTACCCCAGATGATGTAAAGTAGGCAGATGAGAGAAAGAATGAAGGATGGGTTTTGCCACAACCACTGCCACATTTTTATGAAACCTTTGTCAAGCCGAAGTACAGTGAAGAGGAAGATGATGAGGTTTTCACGGCTAAAGAAATTGAGTAAATATCTGGGGCAATGAGAAAAATACTCTACGAAATCAACATGGATCGGCCGGGAAAGGGCACTAGCACCGCTGAGGTGTTATACATGGGACCAAACGCCAAGCTTCAAAATTGGAAAGCTACTCCATTTCCAATCAGGCGGGAGTTCCATTATAATAATGCGGCTTTAATAACATGACATGCTTGCGGACTTCATACCCAGATCCAAACACGCTGTCTAATTGTGAAATAATGAACCAAGAACCGAAATATGACGAAGAAGAGGCTTTTAGGGAAATAAATCGAGAACTGGAACAATTTGAGAATAAACCTAAGCCAAATCAGAACGATACTGAGTCGGTTGACTTGGGAACTTCTGAGGAAATCCGGGAAACCAAAATAACCATTCACACAGATAAGAAAACCCGAGATGCAATAATCCAACTCCTGTTTGAGTTTAAAGATGTGTTTGCTTGGTTGTATGACGACATGCCAGGGCTGAGTGTTGATCTAGTGGTGCATAAGTTGCAAACTTACCCTGATTGCCCTCCAGTCCAGCAAAAGCAAAGAAAGTTTAAAACTGACATTAGTGATAAGATCAAAGAAGAAATCACAAAACAGTTGAAAGCGGGGGTAATCTGAGTAGGTCGGTACACTACATGGTTGGATAATGTAGTCCCAGTTCTAAATAAAGATGGGAAAATCCGGGTGTGTGTAGATTACAGAGATTTAAATAGGGCAAGTCCCAAAGACAATCTCCCTTTGCCCAACATCCACATCCTTGTTGATAACTGCGCCAAGCATGAGATACAGTCCTTCATGGATTGCTACGTAGGATATCACCAGGTATTGATGGATGAAGAAGACGCAGAGAAAATGACCTTCACCATACCCTGGGGTACATACTGTTACCGGGTTATGCCATTTGGTCTGAAGAATGCTGGAACGACCTATTAAGGTCCATGACCGCCATATTCCAAGATATGATGCATCAGGAGATAGAGGTATATGTGGACGATGTGATCATCAAGGCCCAAACTCAGGATGATCATGTTCGTGATTTGATAAAGTTCTTTGAATGGTTGTTCAAGTATTATCTGAAGCTGAACCCAGCTAAATGTGCATTTGGAGTCCCCTCGGGCAAACCTTTGGGTTTCATAGTCAGCAGGAGAGGTATCGAGTTAGACCTAACAAAGCTAAAGTCTATTCGGGATCTGCCTCCTCAAAGAACTAAGAAGGATGTGATGAGCTTGTTGGGCAGATTAAACTATATCAGCCGGTTCATTGCTCAATTGACTTCCACATGTGAGCCCATATTCAAGTTATTGAAGAAAGATGCAGCAGTCAAGTGGACGGATGAATGTCAAGGAGCTTTTAATAAGATCAAAGAATACTTGTCAAATCCGCCAGTCTTGGTCCCACCGGAGCCAGGGAGACCTCTTTTCTTGTATCTGACGGTCTTAGAAATTTTTTTGGCTATGTCCTCGGGAAACACGATGTAACTGGGAAGAAAGAACATGCGATCTACTACTTGAGTAAGAAGTTCACTGGTTATGAAGCTAAATATACTCTGTTGGAGAGAACCTGCTGTGCCTTGACTTGGGTCGCTCAGAAGCTAAGACATTATCTGCAAGCCTACACCACCTACTTTATAACCAGGTTGGATCCCTTGAAATACATATTCCAAAAACCGATGCCTACAGGGATATTAGCATAATGGCAAATATTGCTCACGAAATTCGATATAGTCAATGTCACCCACACAACAATGAAAGCCCAGGCATTGGTAGATCATCTGGCTGAAAACATATTTGCAGAGCTGGGGGAAAATTTTTTGAGGGATGTAATTTGCTGTTACAAATATGGATGACCGAACATCTATGTCACCATTCCCAGTTCTTAAGTTACGTTTCATCTGAGAAAACTTGCACGGGAGAATTCCACACAAGAATAAAAGGGGTTAGCTTACCTGAGGGAGTCATGTCGTGGACGTCATTATTTCGGACTCTCACTGCCAGCCAAATCCAGTGGACGCTCGAATGGTTGCCTGTTGAGGAGATCATATATATGCCAGCAGCCAGGCCCCATTTTCTGCTAATGGGACTTAAAAGCATCTAGCCCTATAAACCACACCGGGTTTTGAGGCAACTCGGGAGGTATCAAGTAGTGCCA
>MU710910.1:145120-158777 GCA_026770625.1 Nicotiana glauca | reverse complement strand
ATTCCTCTTCTTCTTTGCCATTTTCCAAATATCAGGTACACATTTCTTGTAAGCTGAGAATTGAAGCATGAAATATAAATGAAGAGTTGAAGCTCTAGTATTTATTTTAAGTTGTATTCTAAGTCTTAGTTGTACATATATTAGTTAGTTTCCTTTACTAGAATCATATAGGCGTTTGGTTATGTATAACTGAACATTTGGTAGTAGTTTAGTTAACAAATGTTTAAGTTAAGAGGGACTGATGTTGTATTAGCTATGTTCTCTTAATTCGTTATTGTTTGTCAAGAAGCATGTTAGGTACCCAATAATTACTTCATTAAACAAATAGCATATTTTGGAAACTTATAGGAATGTTGTTCAGCTAGATACTGTTGATCAATTTCAGCATGAAAAATGGCTTAGGATTAAAATTGGATTTCCAAGTTCTTCCATTCAAATAGGATGCCACTTTAAAATTTGTAGAAGTCTCTTAACAAAAAGAACACCATGTTACCTTTTAGTGGTAAATTATGAACATGTGAAGAAACCATTAGTTAGGCCCAATTTGAAGAAGGATGGCCCAGGTCCAGCTTTACCCTTTATACGCGGACCTGGGCCTATAATTGTCAAACGGACTGCCCGTATTGTATTTTTAGATTTAACGAATCATGTTCGAAACTTAACTATAATGACTTGTAAGTATGTAAATAAAGTAGGATCTTTTCTTCTTTCATTTTTAGAGACAAACGAGAAAATAGAAAACATAGTCACTATAGGAAGATCCTTAAAATAAATGAAACGAACCTCGCCAAATAAAACGCACAAGCTGCGGGGCCCTCGATAATTGGATATAATAATTGTATAGACTTCGGGACATGCTGTCTTAGAAAATTTCACAGCATTCTCAAAATTAATAACGCGTTAGACTCTATAGGGGCGTATTAATAAATTCACTTTCTTAAACTCGGGTGCACATTTATGTGACCCAAATCCAAGTCCTAACGGAGTTGAAATATGTCAATAACCACGGGTACATTGATGTGACGTGGTTTGAGATGTGTTTTCACGACGTTGCAATTCTTATAAAATAATAATAATAATATTAAAAGCGGTAAAAGGTTAAAATTTGCACATAGTTTAAGCATGTTATAAAATCAGATAATTAAGCCGAATATAACAGTTAAGCGACCGTGCTAGAACCACGGAACTCGGGAATGCCTAACACCTTCTCCCGAGTTAACAGAATTCCTTATCCGAATTTCTCGTTCGTAGACTGTAATATAGAGTCAATATTTTCCTCAATTCGGGATTAAACCGGTGACTTGGGACACCATAAAATCTCCCAAGTGGCGACTCTGATCCTTTAATAATAATCCCGTTTTGATTGTTCTTTAATTGGAAAAACTCCCTTGCGCCCTCGCGGGTAGCGCCAAAAAGAGGTGTGACAGCAGGCAGACCAAAGCAAGTAGCAGAGTAAAGAATGGCAGAACAACAAAGTAACCTAAGTTCGGCTTGGGTTTTAAACCAATCGAGTAACCAGTAGTCACAAGGGAAGTGAGAGAGGTTATGTAGGAACAAGAGAAAGCACTGAGTATGTTTTCGTGTAAGAGAGAGTTCATAATAATGAATTCTATTCCTGTTATGCTAAAGAGAGGGTAGAGTATTTATAGTTTTTGAAAACCATTAGAGAATAGGGTAACAAGTGCATAATTATAGAAACAATACCAATTGGAATCAATCATAATACCTAATTCATTTTAACCAGGGAGTCGTGATTTGAATAGGGGTACAGGTTATATCAGATAAAGGAAAGAACCAATTAGACGACTGATTACACCATAGTAAGAGTAGTAAGGCATGTAGTATGTAATAAGGGCTAGATACATAATGCTTCAAATAAGGAAAACATATACTGAATATTGTGAGCACGTGATTTTTGCCCTATATATGAATTATTCTCTAAAATTCTAACAAAATGATTTGTTCTTTATTTTTAAATTTATTGTGCATTTTTGTGTCATTCTCTGATAATTGTTTGTATTTTTTGTGCATGTTTATTCATATGAAAATAAAAAAAATATGCATTTGCATTTAGGACATAATTTCATATTTTTAGGATTAATTAGGGGTTAGCTTGTTTTAGAACGAAACATGAAAAATCACAAAATAGTTCACTTTTGCATTTTTATTGTTTTAATCGTGAATTTGTCGTAAAATAGGTTTTAAAATTTTTTAGAATATTAGTTTAGCTTTGTAATATTATGACTTTATTTTAATTTTTTTCACATTTATAAAATTAGGAAAAAATAAACAAAAATACAAAATGGAAAAATAAAAATAAAACAAAGAGAAAGCAATTGAATTGAAAAATAAATAAGAAGGTTGTCTCAAATAAGAACTATTTGGGCTCATTATTGACCGGACTCCCCTACCCAAATCTTCCGCCCAGGCCCAGCCACGCCCCGACCAAGCGCAGTATAGGAGCCAGTTGAAACGGCGTCGTTTCGTTTGTTTTTTATCACAACCGTCCATTGCTCTTGATCAAATGGTTGAGGGTCAATCTTGCTGAAATTATAAGATGGTCAGATTAATTAAGAAAATTAAAAGACCAACTTGATCTTCCTCGTACAGACCGTCTGCTTCGCCGGAACCCCGCCGCCGGTGAACGTCATCTTTTCCGATTAGCCCCAAATTAACAACCCAAATTCCCCTTTTCACCCTCTTTCCGAATATGTGAATGGCTTCCCTCGAATCCACCAAGAAAGCTTCGAATCTCCGTTCGATGTTTTTCCGTCCAGGTCGTCACCTATCCCAAACGGCCCCAAATTTATGCTATAGGACCGCCTGAGCTTCCTCTACACAACCCTTAGGACCTTTAATCTCAAATATAGCTGGAACGACTCGAATATAGGTTTGAAGATTTTCCGATGAATCTGGGTTTCATCAAGTGGCACCAAATTGGTGCCATGGGGTCTTCTCCTCTTGCTCACAAGGACTCCAGTGTCGTAAGAGATCAAATGTCACCGGAGATGGCGAACTCTCAGTTACCCAAATCTTGTTGAAATGTGTTTCAGTAGTACTAAGTTTCTTTTCCTTGTGTTGTTTTTATTTTGGGATTATCTTGTCGTGTTAAAATTTCAGTTAATGGTTGTTTTGTTTGTCGTTAATTCCCTTCTGGATTTTGTGTTTAACTGTAGGTCAGTCAACCTAATTAGTTCAATAACTTAGTGATTACTGCCTTAATTAGCCATGTTTAGTATAGATAAGTAGTTTAATTTTAGTTTAGTTCAATATAGGTGTTCAAGACTCATTTCAAAGGGGTTGGGTAGAACAGTAATTTCAAAGGGGTTTTAACGGTAGTTTAGGGAATAAATGAAGGGAATAATTTCAGATTTGGGGAGGTCACATGTGGGGGAAATTCAGGTCCTACTTGGGGGAGGGTAGATCCTAGAAGCTTCTAGTTGTTTGTTTGCCTATAAATAGGCATTGCATGTGCCTTGTGAGGGGGTCTTTCTTTTTCAGCGGAAATTCTCCCAAAAAAAAAGGGATTCCTTCCCACGAGTTTCTAAGATCTGAATTAGGATTTCCATTTCAAAAAAAACCACAACAATATAAACTTAAAAAAAAAACCAGTCACTGTTTCATTGGGATTTCAAATTTAACTCCAAATTTCTTTTGCTTCGTAATTTCAAGCTTGTTGATTGAGATCTCCAAGCTCAATCTCGAGTGAATCTGAACATAAATAGGCCTGCTTTTAATCAACTTGTTGCTGTTGCATTTCTGAGTTATTTCATGGGTTTTGGAGAAGTGAATTTGGGTCCAAACAACTCCTACCTGTTGCTGGCTGGAATTGCTGTGTGGAATTGCTTGCTGACCTCTTCTTATTCTTCTTATAAACATTGAATTCCAGGTACTTATTTTGATCTCCTATGTGCTGTGAAGAATGGATGTAATTTCGATTGGACAAATACAGGAAGGAATGTTGTCAGTTTCTCTTTTGGCTGGTTTTGATGCATAAACAATTTGTTTACTTAATGTTTTATATCATTTGTACTGGACTGTGCCAATCTGAATGTGTACTTAGATTGAAGTAAACCATTGGACTATGGAATGTGCGCTTAATTGAATTCTATCGAGTTTTGCTTTGTGCATTTAATAAAAGCAGTAATTAGGATTGCTTTGGGACTGATTGGATCTGTGTCACTCGAAGTAGACTATTAGATTGGAATGAATCGTTGGAATTGTATGTTGTTCATAGGTATTTTTTTTAAAATTACTACAAACCAGTTTAGTGGATCATTGACAATCCAGTTCTTCAAGTGAATTAGTATATTCAAGCTTAATGGGTTTGTATGGACTGCAGATCACTAGTTTGCAATATAAAAATCTAGTTAATTGAAAACAAATACAGTTTTGGAAATATTGGGTTTCGATCATTAGTATAGGTTAATAACAACTTCATAATTAATTTGAGGTGTCCCGTTTCAAAATAACCACCAGAATCTATATTTTTGGTGCTTTGTTAAATTTGGTTGAAATTTGGCTCACGTGAAGTGGATTTGATGTTGGGCCGACGTCTGGCATTAAGGTCCAAGGCCGCTCGCGCCCAGGGACGGAGCTGAATAAAATATGCTAATGTTTTGTCCATGCCAGGGATTCGATCCCTCAACCCCCAAATCTATTATACAATTTGAGCTAAGTCGGACCCGATCTACACTGTTGGGGTGCGTACTATGGTTGGGCTATTGGGCTCGAGAGTGAATTGCTAGTGACTCTATTAGTAATTAATTAATTAAATTTGGGTTTCAATTAGGTAGCGGGTCCAAGCTAAAAGGCCTGTCCTTTTGTTTGGGCCCGGACTTGAACTTAATGCCCGAATTTTAAATGTAATTAATTAGGACCTTTCCTTTTTCTTTTAGAGACAAAAATCAATAGAAAAAAATATAGTCGCTTTAGTTGGCCCTTTTAAAATAAACGAGACGAGCCTCGCCCAATGAAATGCAGAATTGCGGGGCCCTCATTAATTACTTAGAAACTCGGGATGGACCGTTTAGCAAATTTTCATGGCTTTCTCAAAAGATAACAACACGTTAGTCTCTTTAGACGCGATTTTAATAAACATTACATTCCTAAATTCGGGTGTGCATTTCATGCAACCCAAATCCAAATCCGAAAATGTTGAATAAGAATGTGTCGAGGATCCGGGTGCATTTCATGTGACGTGATCCGAAAATGCATTCTTAAACGACGTTCACTTTCTTAAGTAAAATAACTAAAGTGGTAATTGATTCTCAAATTGCATAATTAGGATAACACGTATAAAAATAAAATTTAGCCAAATATAGCAGTTGAGCGACCTTGCTAGAACCACGGAACTCGGGAGTGCCTAACCCCTTCTCTCAGGTTAACAGAATTCCTTACCCGGATATCTGGTTCGCGACTGTTAAACAGAGTCAAACCTTTTCCTCGATTCGGGATTCAAAACCGGTGACTTGGGACACCATATATCTCCCAAGTGGCGACTCTGAATCTTAAATAAAACAAATCCCGTTTCGATTGCCCTTTAATTGGAAAAACTCCTTTTTATTATACCCTTCCCCGGGACAGTAAAGTTTCGGAAAAAGGAGGTGTGACAGCTCTGGCGACTCTGCTGGGGACAAGAACCCAAAATTTCGGTGTTCAAGAATTCGAGCTCAGTTAAACTGTTGTATTTGGCTTTATTTGATTTTGATACATGTCCCATGCCTTACATGCTAAATGTTTTACCGCTTTAATATTTTGTTGAACTGTATATAAATTATCGCGAATCCCTCCCTCTTTCAGAGTCTTCTACATCATGGAGAAGGGTGCACTTCGTGTAGCTTCTCTTCTGTTAGAGTCTTTTTCCCAATTTAGAACGAGGTTTGGATAAGTTGCAAAGCCAGCGGAGCATCAGTATCCCCGGTACGCTGCCTCCCCCTCGGCTCGAGATGTCGGCTCGGGTAAGCCAGGTCTAGACCAATAAACCTAGGGTTTAAACCTAGAAGAACAATAAACTCATGCCGGATCCCTAGTAGGACGCTTATTTGCATCACGTGCATTTTGACTTAGGGGGACTCAACACAGGGGTTGGGTCTATCTAGGACAGGTGACACGAATTGAAATGACCATCTTGATGCATCTTACGTGCTACTTGCATTTATTTGCTCGGCTTTGCATGTTGATCGGTTTGTATACAATGAGAGAAAATTGTGAAAATAGCAGTGTTAGGACTAAGTGAGGGTAATCATTTATTGTGAAAAATCCAATCCCAAATAGTATCGAAATGCTGCCGGATTTTTGAAAAATAAAAAAAATAGAAAAAGAAAAAATATAGAAAGAAAATTGTTGGTCAAAAATAGTTTTGATTTTGGCCAATCGGCCCGAACTACGCTGGTTTGATTCTCACCAAGTGTGAGATACGTAGGCAACCCCTCATCGGGTCCAACCACCTTTTTTACAAAAATAGCCAAAAGATGTCAAATTTTAATTTTCGTTATAAATAAGTCGGGTGATGCCATTCTTGTTTAAAATAAGCCGAATGTCCCTCAAAAGGATCCTGGAAGGCTGTTTTTGCAAGAACAGCCACCCTGAGTCATTTTTAAAAAAATAGTTTGTGGGCACAGCCTTAAAATCTCCCTTTCGAAAGTGCTGAAAGGCCGTATCTGCAAGATCAAGTTTTGTCAAATTTTTTTAAAAAAATAGCCACTTTGTCAAATAAGCCATTACATGACTAATTGTTGTTAAAATAGTCGTAATTGACATTAAAACTTTCTCAGTCTTGCGCAGGCCTGTGGCAATGCTGAGTGATGCCCCACGGGCCCTAGGATGTGAAATTTTGATGTGTTTTTAATCATTGAGTGTGTAGCTTCTTAAACAAAAATTTTGCAATAAAATCCGTTTTTTCCCTTTAATCATTAAAATTCCTTTAAATAAAATGTGCAGGATAAATTCAAATGACATCGGAACCTTCTCAGTCCTGAGCGAGATACCCCTTAAGCTCCATATGTGGTGGGACGACTTAGGAGATGGAAGTAAAGAATCAGTGGTAAAAATTCTGGGCGGCCTTGTGGGACTTACGAACATAAAGCCGAGAAAGGATATTGTTGAAGCATTGATACCATTCAGGGATCCAACACGAAATGTCTTCAGATTCTCCGATTTTGAACTCACACTGACATTGGAAGAAATGGTAGGGTACGCGGGCCTTAATGGGAACATGCGAAGTAGATATCCCTTATCAGGGAGACCGGTCACACTCCATAGATTTTTAGTTTTACTGAACATTAGTCGGGATGTCCAAGACCCGTGTCTAGTGAACGGATGTTGCACTTTGCACTTCCTTTATCATCGGTATGGCAACCCAAGGGGTTTTGAAGAACCTAACACCGGCCTAACACATGCTGGAAACAAAGACAAATGGGAGGCTCGTCGAGGGTTAGCATTTATGGTGGCTTTTATAGGAATCGTGATTTGCCCAAGGAAAGACAGTCACATAGACCTCGGGCTAGTAGGGATGTTGGATGTGGCTACAAAGAAACCTACTAGCACTGTAGTTCCTTTGATCGTAGCAAAGATGTATAGAGCTTTAACCAAATGCCGAGAGGGCGAGAAATTCTTTCAGGGATGTAATCTCTTACTACAAATGTGGATCCAAGAGCATCTATGCCACCGTATTGCATTAGTGAATTTGAAACCCGGTTCACAGGCATTAACTTTCCCGAGGGTGTTGAAGCTTGGTCATCATGCTTGAGATCGGTGACCGCAGATAAGATTGAATGGGCTTATGGGTGGCTTCCCGATACTGAAGCTGTCTACACTTTAGCAGAAGTCCCCTATATTCTTCTAATGGGTATTCGGAGCATACAACCTTATGCGCCTTACAGGGTCCTGCGACAATTCGGGAGGTTCCAAACAATGCATAACGATGACGATTTGAGTGAACAAATTATTGAGTTGGGTCCTAAAGCTACTTTCCCGGAAGCAAGAATTAGAAAGATATGGAATGAAAGTCGGTTTCTGAAACGTGACACCATGATAGAGGATCGAACAAGGGGTGAAGTGGACCCCAAATATTTGACATGGTTCAACAAAAGGTTTCAAATTCCTGGGAGACCCGCTAAGAGACCCCATGTACAGCAGTTTACTGACAGAGCCCGAGTCCAATGGGATTGGTTAGCAAAGGAGAAAGAATATGGGAGCCAAAATTAGGGCGTTGGAGCAACAAGTGCAGGACCTTCAATTTGAGAAAAGTGTGCAAATTGCGGCTGATGAAGGGAGAAAAAGAAATTGGTCCAGGAAAATAAAGCTCTAAAGGCACAGATTCACCAAATAAAATCGATGCTAGAAATCGAGAAAGAAGCGTGTCTGATGAACGATTGATCAAGGAGTTGAAAAAACAAGTCTCGGATTGCCAAGAAGAGTTAGAAAAATCCGAAAGGAACATGGCGAGACTTCGAGCAAACAGGGCCAAGAAAACTGAGGAAAGAGCCCAGTATGTTCAACAGATAAAAAGAGACTATGAAAGGACCATTGCCAATATGAGAAGAAAAGCAAATGCTCGGGAAGAAAAGGCGGCTCGATTAAACAAAGACTTTCAGGCTGAAAGGAACCGTTGTTATGAGATGATTGCTGAAATGCAAAAGGAAATAAAATTGTTACAAGACCTTCACCTCCAGGAATCTCAAGTACTTGAAGCCCGGACCCGACAAATAAGCCGACTTCTCCAGGAAAAGGGCCAAATTAGGGAAAGGATTCGGGGCATTGCACGCTATGTTGTTAAAGGGTGCCAGGCTGGTGAAAAGATGGGTTATGCCACTTCTTCTGCAACAGTGATGATATTTGTCCGACAAATTATGAATGATTTGGTGCAATTACAAAGGTGTCTTGCGAGCAGGCCCGCGGCGATGCCGAATGATGCCTCGCGGGCCCCAGGGTTTGAAGCTTTGATGTACTCCTAAAAAAAGTCAAGTCTTGAGTCTGTATTCTTTATTTTGAAATGAAAACAATAGCCTAGTAGTGATGTAATCAGTTGTCATTAATGAAAATTTGAAAATTCCCAAAAAATTGTGTTTCTATTTTCTTGCTTTTAATTTTATATTAATTGGCAAAATTCCACTTGATCTGATTCAGGCACAGTTGCGATATATAGGCAATTTTCATAGGACCCGACCATAACCATATGAAAAATACGAAAATGCAGTAGGAATAAAAAGCCAAAAGAAGAATGAAGAAAAAAAATAAAAAAGAGGCGGAAGAGAAAAAGAAAGAAAAGAAAACAGAAAGAGGGAAAAGCCACAACAAAAGAAAATGGCAAAGCAAAGAAAAGGAAAGAATAAAAGAAAGAAGTCATAATTGAGAATAAAAAAGCCGAAATGACGCACGCGGCCGAGCAAATGCATATTAGAAACCGATAATTGCCTAGGTGCATCCATGCTCCAAATGTGCGGTTATTTGTTTGTTAATGCCCTAACCACTAATAACGCTGTTGTTGTTGATGAGTCCAGACAGGTGGTTTAGTTAGCTGGCATTCTGGCAACTCATTCATATAATACCCGCTCCAAAGACATGTCAAAAATGGTCAGCCAAGAGATCGAAGCAACTGTTGTTGACACGGCTAGGGAGGAATAAGTGGTGGATGTCAATGCTATGAAAGACGAAATGTATAAGCTGAAACAACAGATGGCCGAAATGTACCAGGCCTGGGAAAAAGGACATCCTTTGCCAATTTATCCTGCCAATCCTGCCTATATCCCGCCACCAGTTCAATCACAAGATCCATACACCGTGAATTCTTCTCCGGCCTACCCTACCTATCCGCCATATTATGAAACTACTTCCCAAACACCACCACCTCCACCACCAAAGCAAATCCCATGACCTCCACCACCAGTTGCTCATGTGTACGTGGCTCCTCCGCCCACCATGTTACACAAATCTTTGAGTGAACACTTGTTCCACACTCAGGAAAACCACTATTATCCGTCCGAGCATACTTTCAAACCTCATGAACCATACTTTTATACTCCTTTTATTGATATATCAGCTGAAGAAGAAAAACCTCCTAGAAACCCCGAGTAGGAGGAGATGATACGTAAATTGAAAAGCTTGGAACAATCATTTCGAAATATGCAAGGTCTAGGAGGACAGGTGAGTGTTGCTTATAAAGACTTGTGCTTATTTCCCAACGTCCACCTGCCTGCGGGTTTCAAGTTACCAAAGTTTGACCTATATGATGGACATGGTGATCCCGTAGCCCATTTGAGGAGGTTTTGTAGCAAGATGAGGGGTGCTGGAGGAAGAGCTGAATTGTTAATGGCGTATTTTAGCCAAAGTCTCAGTGGAGCGGCTTTAGAGTGGTACACAAGGCAAGATCATGCCTGATGGTACACATGGGATGACTTAGCCCAAGCATTTTCAAATCACTTTCAGTATAACCTTGAAATTGTCCCCGATCGTCTCTCATTGACCAAGATTGAGAAGAAACCTTGAGAAAGTTTTAGAGAATATGGATTTCGGTGGAGGGAGCAGGCCGCGAGGGTCGATCCTCCGATGAAAGAAGGAGAAATGGTGGATTATTTTCTGCAGGCTTTAGAGCCTACTTATTACGGTCATCTAGTGTCAGCAGTGGGGAAAACTTTTAATGAAGTAGTAAAAATGGGAAGCATGGTAGAAGAAGGTTTGAAATCTAACAAGATTATGAGTTACTCTGCAATAAAAGCAACTACCCAAGCCATCCAGACTGGCACTGGAGGGGTATTGGGAAAGAAGAAAAAAGAAGATGTAACAATGGTGGAGTCAAGAGCATGGTCCAGGGGTCCTTCACCATATTATCACCAGCCGTGCCCACATTACCAAACCTACCCACATACTCCATATGGCCCACCACAACACTACTATCCACCTCCCGTTCCTCACTTCTCAGTTCACCATGCCCAAGCTTATCCGCAAACTCAGGCACCCTGGCGTGCACCCACTCCCCAAAATACTTATCATACACAAAATACATACCTACCTCCTAGAACTTACAGAAATCACCGGTTTCCGACCCAACCCTGCTGCTAAGAATAATAGGTTGCAAAAGAAGAAGACTTTCACTCCGTTAGGAGAATCTTATCCCAGTCTGTTTCACAGATTAAGACAGCTGGGAATGTTAAACCCAGTTGAACCAAAAATACCGAACCCTCCCCCAAGGAACTTGGACCATTCAGTAAATTGTGAATATTGCTCAGGAGCGCCACGACATGACACAGAGAAGTGCTGGCATCTGAAAACTGCCATTCAGTAACTTATTAATACCAAGAGAATTGAAGTACAGGCTCCAAAAACTCCCAATATCACGCATAATCCATTACCAACTCATCATGAGACTCACATGATTGAGTTAGTGCAGAAGGGAGAATACAAGAAGCCGTCGCAAGCTGTGATGATGATTAAGGCAAGTGAGAATAAAGCAAATGAGAAATTGATTGTTAGGAAGGCATTGGCCAAAGTGGAACAGACAATCAGTGAACCAATGATGATAGTGAAACTAGAACCTGTAAAAGTGACAATACCAGGAGCAGTTGTTAAGCCTATGTTGGTTGTAAAAGGCGCTCGTACAGAACCGGTTATCATTAAATCGATTACTCAGTTGCTAGTGGTTAATGAAAAAGCTATCCTGTGGAATTATAACCGGGTGACTGTGATGTACACAGGGAAAGAAGTCAAAGAAGAAGTGTGCGAAACTCATGGGTTGACTAGATCAGGGAGATGCTTTGCCCCTGAAGAATTGAGAAAGATTAAAACAACTAAAGACAATCCGGCACTGGTGAAGAAAGCTGTTACCGAAGAAGAAGCTGAAGAATTTTTGAAAAAGATGAAGGCACAAGACTATTCAATCGTGGAACAATTAAGGAAAACCCCGGCACAAATCTCATTACTGTCTTTATTAATCCATTCAGATGAACACCGTCGGGCGCTGATGAAGATTCTAAATGAAGCACATGTTCCAGACAAGATCACTATGATTCATCTGGAGAAGAATGCAAATAAAATTTTTGAGGTTAACAGGGTAACATTCTCCGATGATGAGTTGTCATTGGAAGGAACTGAACATGATAGAGCCCTTTACCTCGCAGTGAAGTGCGAAGATCCTGTGGTTACTCGGGTGTTAATTGATAATGGGTCTAGTGCAAATATTTGCCCTCTCTCCACCCTAGAAAAATTGGAAGTTGACAGTGAAAGAATTCATAAGAATAGTATCTGTGTACGTGGATTTGAAGGCGGAGGGAAGGATACAGTGGGAGATATTGTGTGGGAGCTAACAATAGGACCTGTGGAATTCACTATGGAGTTTCAAGTGATCGATGTTGCTGTGTCCTACAATATTTTATTGGGGCGGCCCTGGATTCATGCTGCAAAGGCAGTACCATCTACTTTGCATCGAATGGTCAAATTTGAATGGGATCGGCAAGAGATTGTGGTCCATGGGGAGGACAATTCTTGTAATGCTATTAAACCTTTCGAGGAAGTTAAAGATGATAATGGTCCATGGGTGTACCAAGTTTTAGACACAATGCCAGTTGCTAAAATCCCGGAAGGGGAGTGTGTTCCTATGCCCAAGGTAGCTGCCGCAGCTGTCATGGTGGCAATAGAGATGATAAGGAATGGATTTTTGCCCGGAAAGGGTTTGGGAGCTTCATTATAGGGGATCATACAGCCAGTGTCTCTTCCTAGAAATATGGACAATTTCGGGTTAGGTTTCAAACCCACTGCTACCGACATAAGGAGAGCCAAAAAGATGAAGAAGAGAGTGTGGACCCTTCCAAAACCTATTCCTCGTCCTTCCCGTTCTTTTGTCCGGTCTGTTACTAAAAGGCGCCCAGCAACAGCAATGCCCAATTCTATAGTGATAGAACCCGACAAGGAGATGATCGAAAGGTTCGAAAGGTTGTTCGATGAAGTGAATATGGTGGAAGTAGGCGAAGGTCCGAGTAAAATTTATGTGCAGTTCGTGGGGTCTCAGGCCAAGATTAATAACTAGGAAGCTACTCCTCTTCCTACATGGAAGGAGTCGTGGTAGTTAGTTTTTGATTTTCCTTTGATTATTTCCAAGGTTGTAATTCGGATTGCTATGTTCCGTCCATTTAGATGAGTTAAACCTTGTTATCTTACATTTTTAATGAAATGCAATTTCCTTCTCTCTTCATTTCGGATAGCCTTTATTTTGTTTTTCTTTTCTTTCTTGTACAGTCCCTTTTATGCTGGTTTCAATGATGTGTCATGCGTGAGGAATTTCCGGCCTAGTCTTGATAATCAATGTGAAATAGTAAAAGTTGAGTGTGAGGATGAGATAGAATATGATGACGAGAAAGCTTTGGAAGAAATCAGTAAAGAATTAACTCAATTTGAGGAAAAACCCAAACCTAATTTGAATGACACAGAGGCAACCAATTTAGGGGATCAGGAGAATGTTCAGGAAACAAAAATAAGTGTCCATTTGGAAGCCCCGCTCAGGGAAGAAATAATCAAGTTGTTGTTTGAATTCAAAGATATTTTTGCATGGTCATCTGATGATATGCCGGGTTTAAGTACCGATCTGGTGGTCCACAAATTGCCCATTTATTCGGAATGCCCTCCTGTCAAGCAAAAGCTGAGGAAATTTAAAACAGATATCAGT
>MU710910.1:118167-140592 GCA_026770625.1 Nicotiana glauca | reverse complement strand
TATGGGCAAATGAAGGAAGTCTGTGGTTGAAAGATGTTTGAAACATGGCAAAACAAGCAAGGTTTGGGTTTTGGCAAAAGTCGGGTTGTGAAAGTATGGAACAGCAGATGTGGCAATTGATAGTTGATTGGTTGGACAGACTAGGCTGGTTAATCCAAAATGCATGGCATGATCAAAGGAATTAGCCTTTCCACTCATATAAGTCCTAACCTTTTTTCTTCATTACAAATCATTCATTTTCGGAGTGTTTCGATCCTCAATCTTCGAGGTTATTGCATTTCATTCTCTTGAAGTATGTCTATAAAACGTTTCAGTGTCAGTTCTATTCAAAAACAAAAGAAGGATGTCAAAGCTAACTACCAGCTTCCCAGTTGTATGGCACAACGAGGTTGAGACATATCAAAGAAAGTAAGGCGTGAAGGACCAAGGGAAATCCCATTAGTGGGGTAATCAAATAATTGTGAGGGAAAAGTAAAGTTTCACGAGAAGGAGACAGAAACACAAAATAGCAGTACGGGGTAAAATATTTGGGTCATCAAGATCAGAGGGTTGAAGGTCAGCCAGGAAGTTGTGGCATGTCAAAACAAGTCCAAAGAAGCAAGTCAGAGCAGAGTTGGAAACAGGAGCATGATCAGCAAGAATGCCAGCAGCTAAACACCATTTTATATTAACAAATCTTTCTTTGATTAAAACAGGGGCAGAAAATTTTCTTTGTAAGCAGGAGCCCACCTGGATAACAAGGGAATACTTTCCAGTGTAGTAAGCAGGAGCCCACTTGAAGAACAAGGGAATATTTTAATGCAGCAAGCAGGAGCCCACCTGAAGAATAAGGGAATACATTTCAAGCACAGCGGTCAGGCACCCACCTGAAGAACAAGGGAAGTATAATGCAAGTTTTATCTTTCAAGTTTAATATTAGGTAACACAACGCGCCCAGTTATCAAACTGGGGCATAAAATTTTATTTGTCTTGTATGTTTGTGGCAAATAGGAGCCCACCTGGAGAACAAGGGAATATTTTTCAAATTCAGAAAGCAGGAGCCCACCTGAAGAACAAGGGAATATTTTTCAAAGTCAGCAAGCAGGAGCCCACCTGAAGAACATGGGAATATCTTTCAAAATTCAGCAAGCAGGAGCCCACCTGAAAAATAAGGGAATATCTTTTCAAATGCAGCAAGCAGGCACCCACCTGGATAACAAGGGAAGTACAATCCAAATTTTAGCCTTTAAATTTTAATATCTGATAACATGATATGACCAGTCAACAGACTGGGGCAGAAAAATTTTCTTTGTTTGTCTATTTTGTTGCAATCAGGAGCCCACCTGGAGAACAAGGGAATACTTTTGAAGCATGGCATTCAGGAGCCCTCCTGGAGAACAAGTGAATACCTTTTCAAGCATCGTAAGCAGGAGCCCACCTGGAGAACAATGGAATACCTTTTCAAGCATCGTAAGAAGGAGTCCACCAGAAAAATGGACACATATTTCAAATTGTAGTAATCAAGTATCATCAAGAGGGATGGCAAAACATCACCAAGGCAACAACAAGAATTCCATTGGAAGAACACAAGATACAAATTCAAGACAACACGAGAGCAAGTTTGAAGACATAGACAGGATCTTTTGTAATTCGTAGATCATAGCTTAGGCTAGTTTTTTTTTGTTTTACCACGGTGAAATAAGGAGGTCAGCGAGCAGTAACAGCAGCAACAGCAGTGAAGTCACAGCTCCTGGCAGTCCCATCTACCAGACATTCCCGAACTACAGTAACCTGATTCCTGTTTAGCCCAGGATATTTAGGCAACCTCTGAAGTAGGGTGCGGTCAAACTTTTCAAGAATGCTTCATACGGAATATTCGAACGGGCAAAAATCGCTCGTATTTGCTAACTTATCTTTGCCCGAAAACTTTTCATGTTTCCGCGCAAAGAGGGGCAGCTGTGAGCACGTGATTTTTGCCCTATATAGGAATTATTCCCTAAAATTCAAACAAAATGATTTATTCTTTATTTTTACAATTTTTATGCATTTTTGTGTCATTCTCTGATAATTGTTTGCATTTTTTGAGCATGTTAATTCATATGAAATACAAAAAATATGCATTTGCATTTAGGATCTAATTTCATATTTTTAGGATTAATTAGGGGTAAGCTTGTTTTAAAACCGAACATGAAAAATCACAAAATAGTTTACTTTTGCATTTTAATTGTTTTAATCGTGCATTTGTCGTAAAATAGGTTTTAAACAATTTTAGAATTTAATTAGTTTAGCTTTGGAATATTAGGACTTTATTTTAATTTTTTGCACATTTATAAAATTAGGGAAAAATAAACAAAAATACAAAATGGAAAAATAAAAAAATAAAACAAAGAGAAAGCAATTGAATTAAAAAATAAATAAGAAGGCTGTCTCTAATAAGAGCTATTTGGGCTCATTATTGACCGGACTCCCCTACCCTAATCTTCCGCCCAGGCCCAGCCACGCCCCGACCCAGCGCAGCTTAGGAGCCAGTTGAAACGACATCGTTTCGTTTGTTTTTTATCACAGCCGTCCATTGCTCTTGATCCAACGATTGAGGGTCAATCTTGCTGAAATTATAAGATGGTCAGATTAATTAAGAAAATTAAAAGACCAACTTGATCTTCCTCGTACAGACCGTCTGCTTCGCCGGAACCCCGCCGCCGGTGAACGTCATCTTTTCCGATTAGCCCAAAATTAACACCCCAAATTCCCATTTTCACCCTCTTTCCGAATATGTGAATGGCTTTCCTCGAATCCACCAAGAAAGCTTCGAATCTCCATTCGAAGTTTTTCCGGCCAGGTCGTCACCTATCCCAAACGGCCCCAAATTTACGCTATAGGACCGCCTGAGCTTCCTCTACACAACCCGTAGGACCTTTAGTCTCAAATATAGCCGGAACGACTCGAATATAGGTTTGAAGATTTTCCGGTGAATCTGGGTTTCATCAAGTGGCACCTAATTGGTGCCATGGGGTCTTCTTCTCTTGCTCACAAAGACTCCAGTGTCGTAAGAGATCAAATGTCATCGGAGATGGCAAACTCCCAGTTACCCGAATCTTGTTGAAATGTGTTTTAGTAGTAGTAAGTTTCTTTTCCTTGTGTTGTTCTTATTTTGGGATTATCTTGTCGTGTTAAAATTCCAATTAATGGTTGTTTTGTTTGTCGTCAATTCCCTTCTGTATTTGGTGTTTAACTATAGGTCAGTCAGCCTAATTAGTTCAATAACTTAGTAATTTTTGCCTTAATTAGCCATGTTTAGTATAGATAAGTAGTTTAATTTTAGTTTAGTTCAATATAGGTGTTCATGCCTCATTTCAAAAGTGTTGGGTAGAACAGTAATTTCAAAGGGGTTTTAAGGGTAGTTTAGGGAATAAATGAAGGGAATAATCTCAGATTTGGGGCGGTCACATGTGGGGGAAATTCCGGTCCTACTTGGGGGAGGGTAGATCCTAGAAGCTTCTAGTTGTTTGTTTGCCTATAAATAGGCATTGCATGTGCCTTGTGAGGGGGTCTTCCTTTTTCAGCTGAAATTCTCCCAAGAAAAAAAAGATTCCTTCCCATGAGTTTCTAAGATCTGAATTAGGATTTCCATTTCAAAAAAACCACAACAATATAAACTTAAAAAAAAAACCAGTCATTGTTTCATTGGGATTTCAAATTTAACTCCAAATTTCTTTTGCTTCGTAATTTCAAGCTTGTTGATTGAGATCTCCAAGCTCAATCTCGAGTGAAACTGAACATAAACAGGGCTGCTTTAATCAACTTGTTGCTGTTGCATTTCTAAGTTATTTCCTGGGTTTTGGTGAAGTGAATTTGGGTCCAAACAACTCCTATCTGTTGCTGGCTGTAATTGCTGTGTGGAATTGCTTGCTGACCTCTTCTTCTTCTTATAAACATTGAATTCCAGGTACTTATTTTGATCTCCTATGTGATGTGAAGAATAGATGTAATTTCGATTGGACAAATACAGGAATGAATGCTGTCAGTTTCACTTCTGGCTGGTTTTGATGCAGAAACAATTTGTTTACTTATTGTTTTATATCATTTGTATAGCTGGACTGTGCCAATCTGAATGTGTACTTAGATTGAAGTAAACCCGTGGACTATGGAATGTGCGGTTAATTGAATTCTATCGAGTTTTGCTTTGTGCATTTAATAAAAGTATTAATTAGGATTGCTTTAGGACTGATTGGATTTGTGTCACTCGAAGTAGACTATTAGATTGGAATGAATCCATTTGAATTGTATGCGGTTCATAGGTATTTTTTTAAAATGACTGCGAACCAGTTTAGTGGATCATTGACAATCCAGTTCTTCAATTGAATTAGTATAATCAAGCTTAATGGTTTTTATGGACTGCAGATCACTAGTTTGCAATATAAAAATCTAGTTAATTGAAAACAAATACAGTTTTGGAAATATTGGGTTTCGATCATTAGTATAGGTTAATAACAACTTCATAATTAATTTGAGGTGTCCCGTTTCAAAATAACCACCAGCATCTATATTTTTGTTGCTTTGTTAAATTTGGCTGGAATTTGGCTAACGTGAAGTGGATTTGAAGTTGGGCCGACGTCTGGCATTAAGGCCCAAGGCCGCCCGCGCCCAGGGACGAAGCTGAATAAAATAAGCTCATGTTTTGTCCATGCCAGAGATTCGATCCCTCAACACCCAAATCTATTATACAATTTGAGCTAAGTCGGACTCGATCTATACTGTTGGGGTGCGTACTATGGTTGGGCCGTTGGGCTCGAGAGTGATTTGCTAGTGACTCTATTAGTAATTAATTAATAATATTTGGGTTTCTAGTTAGGTAGCGGGTCCAAGCTAAAAGGCCTGTCCTTTTGTTTGGGCCCGGATTTGAACTTAATGCCCGAATTTTAAATGTAATTAATTAGGACATTTCCTTTTTCTTTTAGAGACAAAAATCAATAGAAAAAAATATAGTCGCTTCAGTTGGCCCTTTTAAAATAAACGAGACGAGCCTCGCCCAATGAAATGCAGAATTGCGGGGCCCTCATTAATTACTTAGAATTTCGGGATGGGCCGTTTAGCAAATTTCACGCCTTTCTCAAAAGATAACAACATGTTAGTCTCTTTAGACGCGATTTTAATAAAGATTACATTCCTAAATTCGGGTGGGCATTTCATGCGACCCAAATCCAAATCCGAAAACGTTGAATAAGAATGTGTCGAGGATCCGGGTGCATTTCATGTGACGTGATCCGAAAACTCGTTCTTAAATGACGTTCACTTTCTTAAATAAAATAACTAAAGCGGTAATTGATTCTCAAATTGCATAAATAGGATAGCACGTATAAAAATAAAATTTAGCCAAATATAGCAGTTGAGCGACCGTGCTAGAACCATGGAACTCGGGAGTGCCTAACCTCTTCTCCCGGGTTAACAGAATTCCTTACCTGGATTTCTGGTTCGCGACTGTTAAACAGAGTCAAACCTTTTCCTTGATTCGGGATTCAAAACCGGTGACCTGGGACCCCATAAATCTCCCAAGTGGCGACTCTGAATCTTAAATAAAACAAATCCCATTTCGATTGTCCTTTAATTGGAAAAAACTCCTTTTTATTATACCCTTCCCCGGGGTGTAGTAAAGCTTCGGAAAAAGGAGGTGTGACAAATATTTGGAAACATAGTTAAGAGCACAAATATGGTAAAGAAAAATATAAATTAACTCTGAAAATTAGTCAAAGAATCATGGACAAGACTAAAATCAGAGGGAATCAGTGCTAAGTATAGAGAGCATTTCACAAGTAAGAAAATAATTCAAAAATCAGTGCAAGAACTTCTAAGAAAAACACATACAAATCAGGGATTCGAAGAGATGCACAAAAATCAGTAGAATAACAGTTAGACCTGTAAACTACAATAGGCGTAAGAGTCAGAGAACCCTAAGCAGGAAAATCACAGGTTCAGTAGAAGACTGGAACCCTAGTAAAACTTAAAGCATGGAACTCGGATTAACCAGAAAACCACACAAACAAACTCATAATCCAAACATAAACACATGATACAGGCATAAGCACATAATACTCAAAAAAAAAGCAGAAGATATAGTGATTTTGAAAGGGATTCGGAAACCCTAGTTTTGAAAAGAAGAATAGAACGATGAAAAACTTGAATTAATCGAAGAAATCGAGTAGTGAGTAGTGTAAAACACAATGAATAAGCTGAAAATCGTTTTAAAAAGACAAAGATTACGAGATTTAGGCAAAAAAATTAGGGTTTTGCAATAAATCAGTGAGGTAAGGATCCTGGCTGTGAAACTCGTTAATAATGGCGTACATAGTACCATCGGACTGAAAACCATCGGAGAGGAGGCCAGAGATAAGCCAAGCAAGGCTTCCAGCGACCATCTCACATGGTGGAAATCCCTGGAGCCTCAAAACTTAGAGAAGATCAACGAGACAAGGCTCCGTGGTGACTGGTGGTCGAGAGAAGTGAGGATGGAGATGGACGGAGAGGCGATGAAGATGATCGGAGAAGAACCAGAAGGTTCTAGAGAGAAGGAGGAGATGAAGAGACCAAGAGAGAGATCGGTCTCTATGAGAAATGAGGGATCAAGGGGGTGGGGGTCGTTAGATTTAATTTAGGAAAGATAATCTAGGCCGTTGATCTCATTTGATAAACGGCTCGAATCAGATCAAAGCTGGACCAGGTTAATGGGTTAATGAATTAGGTATGGGTCGGGTTAATTTGGGATATGGGTGTTCAATTGGGGCTACGTTTGCAATAAATCTTGTCTAGCATTTAAATAGCCATTTTTCCCCATTTTATTTTATAAAAATAGTTGAAATGATTTGAGAAACAAATTAAAAACACAGAACTAACTAATATATAAATATTAATCTAAAAATACTAGAAATGATTTTATAATTATAAAATGCGGTTAATTGTAAAATAGACTATAATTGCAATTTTATGCAATTTAGCTTTAGAAATTCCAAATAAATTTGTAAAAATACGCAAAAAATTATAATAATTATATTTTGTTGTAAATATGAGAATGAAATACACTATTTAAAAAATGATAATTTTGGGAATAATTTTGGATTTTGTACAGTAAAAATTGACAACGAATTGATTCTAAAAAAAATTTTAAAAATTGAGGAAAAATACCAAACTTTTGGGCATGCTTATATATGTATACACATGCTATTTTGAAAGTATTTTAGTATAAAATATATGGGAAAAAATTGGGTATCAACTGTATCTCGCCACTCAACCCGTGTCATTTCTGGCACAGCCCACAACGTAATAGTCCAGAATAGCCCAATACTGAGACAGCCAGTCTACACCCCAACATCATATCCAAAATCAAACTAACCAAGGAAACAAAGATCTACTCGGGCCTCCAAATCCCCAGTAGTTTCTAAACAGTTCTGACACACACGATCTACCACTACATCATAGCCTGTATATGAGAGCTTCCATCTCCACATCCACACGGCACATGAATCATCATATTCGATCCCTAATTTCTCCGTCCGAGTACGTGCACACCTTTAATACCAAATCATTCAACGACAAATACTCTAAAATTTTCCTGTGCCACCAAGCAAACCCGAATATCACGAGTTGATCCAACAAGAAAATGCCTCAATAGTATCGAAGTATCATCAGTTTAATCACATTATCCTTTTTCGACACAAATACTCTCATCAAATCACTTCTAATTACCAGCACCTTTTTCCTTGATTATCTGAGGCTACCCGTTGCCTAAGAGTTTTATAAACTTCTTTTCAGAACTGAACTGTAACCTAGCACACACCAGTCTCGGTCCTCCACAACATACCGCATATACCATACCATCTAAGGATAACATGAAAACTTTTATCTCCCTTCCGAGCCACAAACATATACGCACTCAACTAGTCAGGAAATTCCATTGATACCTTCTAGAACAAAATCATTACAAATCCCATGCCTCTCATATTCATAGAAAATGCACCTCTT
This sequence comes from Nicotiana glauca, assembly GCA_026770625.1. NCBI lineage: Eukaryota > Viridiplantae > Streptophyta > Magnoliopsida > Solanales > Solanaceae > Nicotiana > Nicotiana glauca. Next base: position 132,600 of record MU710910.1, on the reverse strand, counting down.
CAACCATGGTAGAAATCAAAAAGAACTCTCCCAATTCCATTTGCATAAATTAAACTGCCAGACTGAATCCTTTTAACTCGACCAAGCTAAGAAAGCCATCAAAACCCAAGAGAATTGCTGCAAAATACCTGTACAAACTCATTACCTCGAACACACACAACGAATTAATCATATCATTTCCATACCGATTCGGTCTACTATCAAGCTACTTCATCTATCTAGATTTCCTTCTGATTCATTTTCAACTTGATATCCCCTTTTGCTGTAGTACCACAATCTCCTAACCAAAGCTCACTACCCGAGACCCAAGAACAAGACCACACTGTCTAAAACCCATAAGCCGCTGAATACTCTCTCAATATCCCTAGAAACACCACATTCCAGAATACTTTTCTCTGAATAACTTCCTGCGAATCTAAATCTCTTACCTTTACTTTCCTAATATTGATACATAGAATCCTATAATTAACATAAAAATACCACAAGTTTTGACCTCTTCAAATGAAAACACAGTCTCTAACCACATACACAACCTTAAGATACCCGATTGTTCCCTGTAGAATCTTGAACACGTTAGAGCCATCCTCGAAAGTTAATCACTCTTTATTCAAATTGCAACTTACCTGACCTACGAGCAGAACCACCCATGCCTCATTGGCAATCCGATGCTACAAAATGAAATCATCATCCCAATACAACCAAGCAACTTCCTGCTCTATGTGTCGAGCATTTTTTACCAACAACACTCTAGACATTCCGTGATTCTCATACCTTGTAAAGCATAATATAACTTCTGTCAAAATTTTCCTTTACTCTATCTATAGCTAATTCTCTCACATTCCCCAAACTGGAACCAACATAGCACCTAACCATGCAGTCAACTGCTCACAGCAGACTCCCCCACTTGGCTTGAAGCCATAGATCAAGACACACTCAATAACTCATAACACTTATACTCTATTGATGCCACAATACCATAGTGAGATTAAACTCAAATCATTTAAAAGTTGTAAGAACAAAGATCATCCAGCACTGAAAATCTTCTGTAATTCTCGCATTCATCCCCGCAAAAGTGAAGCCCACTCTCTTAAGCAATCCAAAATTCCATATTTCAACACGTACACTTTCGTTACACATGAGATCTTCTAACATACACATAAGGATCGCACCACTTCAGAACACTCCGCAGGAGATAACCCACCTACTTTGCTCAATATAATATTTTTGTATACCTTCCACCATTATAAATTGTCCGCGGTCACTTAGTCTTCCTGATTCTGAAATCATACAGTAACGTAAAATTTACTTCACTCCCAACTAGGAGACACGAAAATATTCTCCACGCGCCCATCACTCAGTGCCACACATCCAGCCACGATGCAAAATCAAACACTTAATAGTTCATCCATCATCCATCAGACCTTCCTCGTAACTTCCAAGTTACATAGATACGTCTTGCAGTGCTAACATACTCATCACATGGCTATCCAACCATCACTTCCACTAATAGGGACATTACCAAACATATAAGTTCAAGTCACTTACTCACACAATCAACACCTCGGTGCTCAAGACATAGGAAAAGATCCGGCCTCAAGTCCTCCAGACTGGCCCAATATATACTCACGGAGATTACATCTCGCCCCTCGATCGGGGAATCACAAGCCATCAAGGTATATCAAATTCTGAGCGCTCATGTGCACATACGAATGCGTGGAAGGAATTTCAAGAGTTACATCTCAAGATGAATCAAGGACGCACGACAAGAATTCAAGAACGTAAAGTTTTCCTAAAGGTTCTACAGCTCGTCGAGGATAAATACAGACGTCTCCGTACCGATCCGCGAGACTCTACTAAACCTGCTCATGACTCATGAAACCTAGTAACCTAGGCTATGATACCAACTTGTCATGACCCAAACACTGCACTGGCCATGATGGAACCTCTCGTAAAGACAAGGCCAGCCAACTAACCCAACTCGTCTCTTTCAAAATAGTTAAGCACAAATGAACAACAAAAAAATATGGCTTAATGATATTAATTAACAAAACTACAACCCAACACATCCCTAATCGGGGTGTCACAAGTCACGAGCATCTATAAGAATGTAATTCCACTTTACAAGTCTAGAAATACATTGAACAGGAATAATGAATAACATAGAAAGACAGTGGTGCTGCGAACACTAGCAGTCACCTCGTTAAACCTCTACAAATCTGCATCCACGCAGCCAATACCCGCTACTGGGTGAATAAATACCTGCAGCTGCACACGATGTGCAGGGAGTAAAGTGAGTACTCCAACTCAGTGAGTAATACAGGTAAATAATAGCTGAGCAGTAAGAAATCACGTACAGCAACTAACATGCTGTATAGTAGCCGGGTACAATTCTCTGAGAAAAATTGTGAAAACTATGAAATATTTAGAAATATCTTGACTCAGTTTAAATCTCTTTTGAAAATGATCCTTTCAACAGTTATAAAATGATTTCAAAATAGTTAGTGCTGATAAACATATAAAAATCCGCCCCTCGGGCACAAATACAACAGTATAACACGTAAAAAGGCAAATAAATAAGCAAGATGCACACGTAAAAGTTCACCCCTCAGGCAACATCTCAAAATAGTATCAGCCCCTTGGGCTCAATATCAATCGCTCAGAACAGTATCAGCCCCTCGGGCACAATATCAGTCACTCAGAACAGTATCAGCCCCTCGGGCACAGTATCATATCACATGGGTACCCGTGCTCATTGGGGGTGTGCATACTCCGAGAGGGTTCCCTTACGGCCCAAGCGCAATATCAAGCCACCTCGTGGGATATAAAACATGGCCTAAAAGCCTTTTCACATCACACTCGAGGCTGAAATCCTCATCACACATCAATCGAAGCCTGAAAGCCTCCTCACAATACACTCGAGGCTTGAAAGCCTCCTCACAACACACTCGACATATCCTCACATATGGCCCTCGGCCCCACTCAGTCCAGAAAATATCATAAGCCCCTCAGGCATAAATAAAATAGTTGTGCTCAGCCCAAACAACAGTGGACATATCATTTAAGTTTCAAAGTTCAATTAAAACGGCTGAGTTTGTAAAACAATATAATCAACAGGACTAAGTTCAAGTAGTACGTCAAATAGTGAGGAAACGGTGATAAAATCCCCGAAGGATTCAAATAATTGGCACGAAGCCCAAATATGGCAATCAACCCAAATCATGATAATATCAAATAAGTTTTAGTCAAATACGCAGTAAAATCAACCATCGGGACGGACCAAGTCACAATCCCCAATGGTGCTCCACCCCACGATCGCTATCCAACGTGCAAGTCACTTCAATATAGCACTACGGCATGCAAATCCGGGGTTTCAAACACTCAGGATATCATTTACAATCATTACTCACCTCGAACCGAAGAAATCCCCAGCTCGCGATGCCTTTACCGCTCAAATCGGCCTCCACTCATATCGAATCTATCCAAAATCAGAGCGAATACATCACAATATTCTAAGGGAACAAAGCCCAAGCAAAAACAATCAATAACGGGCACAAATCCTGAAATTACCAAAACCCGAGCCCCGAGTCCACTTCTTGAAACTCAGAAATTTTCACATCAATAGGCTCCTCATCACCTCACAAGTTCATACATACAGAAAGTTCTCAAATCTGACCTCAAATGGTCCTTCAAATCCCTAAATTAAGTTTCAAAATTCCAAGCCCTAATTCTTCAATTTTTGGCTTAATTTCCATGAATTTCTAGGTGGATTTCACAATAAGAACGAGTTTTAAGTTCAAAACTCTTACCTCCAATCGATTCTTCTTGAATCCCTCTTCAATTTCCTTTAAAAAGCTGTCAAGAAGATCAACAATGGAGTGAATGAGCCCCAAAATCGCGGATGAAATGTTTTAAAACATTCTGCCCAGGTCTGACCCTTCCTTCTTCATGAACGCGGTCAAATCCTCTCATTCGTGAAGCACAACCTTGCATTGACAAAAATTTACCTATGCGAACGCGATGCCTTTCATCCTACACCTTCGCGAACGTAGAGACCATAATGTAAACGCGATGAGAAATTCTCCTTGGAAAAATTCCTTGTCCCGATCGCGAAACACGTGACGCGAACGTAATAGCAATAAATAATGACTGACGAAAAGAAATCTCGTAAAAAGCATTAAGCAATTCTATACCAAAACAGTAAGAACATTTAAACAACAACAAAATGAAGAGGTCAGGTAAAATCCTTAAAGCCAGTACTCCACTCAATTATTCCTCACAGTAACCGAAATCCTAATTACTCCATAAAGCATACTGCTGCGGCGTGCACCCCGATCCATATATATACATATACATATATATACATATACATATATATATATATATATATATATATATATACTGCTACGACGTGCAGTCAGATCCAATATTAATAGTCTACTGCGCTCACTAGGGGTGTGCAGACTCCGGAGGGTTCCTACAGCCCAAGCGCTTAACTACTACGGCGTGCAGTCCGATCCGTATAAATATACTGCTGTGACGTGCAGCCCAATCCAATAATAATATACTGTTACGGCGTGCAGCCCAATCCATATTAATATAATGCTGCGACGTGCAGCACAATCCATAACATATCAAATACCCTCACAATTGGGTTCTCAACCCCTCTCAGTTAATATAACTTAGCCTCTCGGGCATACTAAGATGAGATAGGGATCCCAACCCACATATTACTCTCGTTTTCGTTTATCTATTTCAAGCCGATTCATATTAGATTAAACAGTTAATAACATGGTTGAGGGTATGATTTTAACAAGTAAAGTGAGGTCAACCAGCACAAATACCCCTAAGGGTTCTACAGGTCAGCACAAGGCCCCAAACATGGCAACTAGTCCAGACTACAATGATATTAATTAAGGCTGAGTGAAAATACAGTAGAATCATCAATCGAGATGGACCAAGTCGGAATCCCTAGCAATAATGGACCCCACGCTCATCATGCAGCGTGTGTCTCACCTCAACATAGTACTACGTTGTGCAAATCCGAGGTTTCAAACCCTCAGAACATCACTTATAACCATTAATCAATTTCCACTTTGAAATACCAAATTTCCAAGACCTACCTTTACCCTCTTTTGATAAATTTCAAAAAATTTCCATGTAAATTCTACCATTAAAATTCATGTATTTAGGCCAAGGATTTCACCTCCAATCACAACTAGTCAAAATCCCATTCAAATTCCGCCGAAGAGCTCTCAAGGTCAATAAAAAATGGTGGAAATGGACTTAAGCTCGCGGAACAAAATAAGCTTTAAAAACCCTTCTGAGAATAGTGATTTTTGCATCTGCGGTTCCATTACCTCATTTGCGGTTACCGCTTCTGCGGTTAAAATTCTGTTTCTGCCGATCTTCATTTAAAAGGCATGACTGCTTCTGCTGTCCTCTATCCGCATTTGCGGACCCCGTATTTGCGGATAACTGTCCGCTTCTACGGATACCCAGACTTTCTCCCTTTTGCTTCTGCGACACATCTACCGCATTTGCGGCACCGCAGATGCGGCTTCAAGCCCGCACCAGCTGAAACAGCCCGTTTCCTTAGGATCTCATACCAGCGACTCACCCCTCGCATCTGCGGAACCGCATATGCGACCTTTAACTCCAAAATTCATCCCGATGACCATCCAAAATCACCCCGAGGCCCCCCGGGACCTTAGCCAAAAGCACCAACACATCCTAAAACATCATTCAAACTTGTTAAAATCATCAAAACACATCTAACAATGCTAAAATCATCAATTCTCACTGAATTCAAGCCTAAGTTTCTCAAAAACTTTCGAAATACGCATTTGATCAAAAACCCAACCAAAATACCTTTGAATGATCTGAAATTTTACACATACATCCAATGTCACCTAACGAAGCTACAGCAACTATCGGAATCCCATTTCGACCCTCGGATCAAAATCTCACCTATAAACCGGAATTCGCCAAAATGCTAACTTTTCCAATTCAAGCACAATTCTACACCGGACCTCCGAAATCAAATTCAGATAACACTCCTATGTTACAAATCATTCCCCGAAGCTAACCAAATCACCGAAAATCACATCCGAGCCCTCTAACTCATAGGTCAACATCCGATTGACTTTTCCAAAACAAGCCTTCCTTAAAGAGACTAAGTGTCTCATTTCCTACCAAAGCCAATCCCAATCAACTCAATCACATCAAATACCGACAATGAAGCATAGAGAAACATAAAATGTGGGAAACAGGGCAGTAACTCACGTGACGACGGGCCGTTTAGTCACATTCTACCCAGCTAAAACAAACGCTCGTCCTGGAGCGGGTCAAGAAACATACCTGCAGCCACAAACAGGTGAGGATATATGCTCTGCATCTCCCACTCGGTCTCCCATGTATCCTCCACCACAGGCCGACCTCTCCACTTTACCTTTACCGAAGCTATATCCTTTGATATCAACTTTCAAACCTGACGAACCAAAATAGCCACTGGCTCCACATCATAGGTAAAATCATCATCCAACTGAACATTGCTGAAGTCCAACACATGAGACAGGTCCCCAACATACTTCCGGAGCATAGATACATGAAATACCGGATGCATGCCCAACAAGCTGGGTGGCAAGGCAAGCTCATAAGCCACCTCCCCAATCCTCCTAAGTACCTCGAAAGGTCCAATAAATCGCGGACTCAGCTTCCCTTTCTTCCCAAACCACATGACACCCTTGATGGGCAAAACCTTCAGCAAGACCTTCTCACCCACCATGAACGACATATCTCGAACCTTCCAGTCCGCATAACTCTTCTGACGCGACTAAGCTGTATGAAGCCTCTCTTGAATCGACTTCACCTTCTCTAAGGCATCCTAAACCATCTCTGTCCCCTATAATCTGGCCTCGCCAGGCTCGAACCATCTAATCGATGATCTACACCGCCTCCCATACAATGCCTCATACGGAGCCATCTGAATGCTCGACTGATAACTATTGTTGTAAGCAAACTCAACAAGTAGCAAAAACTCATCCCAAGAACCTCCAAAATAAATAACACAGGCACGCAACATGTCTTCCAATATCTGAATAGTACGTTCGGACTGCCCGTCCGTCTTAGGATGAAATGCTGTGCTCAACTCCACTTGTGTACCAAACTCTCGTTGAAATGTCCTCCAGAACTGAGATAAACTGAGTACCCCTATATGAGATAATAGACACTGGAACCCCATGCAATTGGACAATCTCCCAGATAATGATCCCTGCCAGTCGCTTCGAAGAATAGGTAGTACATACCGGAATGAAGTGTATGGACTTGGTCAACCTATCCACTATCACCCAAATTGAATCGAACTTCTTCAAAGACCGAGGGAGACCACTCAGAAAATCCATAGTAATCCTCTCCCACTTCCACTCGGGAATAATCATCCGCTAAAGTACACCGCCCGGCCTCTGATGTTCGTACTTTACCTGCTGATAGTTGAGACACCGAGCTACGAACCCTACTAGATACTTCTTCATCCTCCTCCACCAATAGTGCTACGTCAAATCCTGATACATCTTCGCGGCACCTGTATGAATGGAATACCGCGAGTTGTGGGCCTTCTCCAATATCAACTCCCGAAGTCCATCCACATTGGGCACACAAATCCGACCCTGCATCCGCGACACACCATCCTCACCAATGGTCACGTCTCTGGCATCATCATGTTGGACCGTATCCTTATGGAAAAGCAAATGTGGATCATCATACTGGCGCTCTCTTATGGGATCACATAAGGAAGACCGGGAAACTACACAAGCCAATACCCGATTGGGCTCCGAAATATCCAATCTCACCATCCGATTAGCCAAAGCCTGGACATCAACTGCAATGGGCCTCTCCCCAACTGGAATGTATGACAAACTCCCCATACTAATAGCCTTTCGGCTCAAAGCATTAGCCACTACATTGGCGTTCCTCGGGTGATACAGAATGGTAATATCATAATCATTGAGCAACTCTAGCTACCTTCGCTGCCTCAAATTAATATCCTTTTGCTTGAATAATTACTAAGGACTGTGATGATCGGTGAATACCTCGCAAGATACGCAATACAGGTAGTGCCTCGAAAAATTATGAACTATAGCAGCCAACTCCAAATTATGTACAGGGTAGTTCTTCTCGTGGGGCTTCAACTGACGAGAAGCATATTCAATAACTCTAGACTCCTGCATCAACATACATCTAATCCCAACTCTCAAAGCATCACAATATATAGTATAAGAACCTATGGCTTAGGGAAAAACCAATACTGGAGCCGTAGTCAAAAATGTCTTGAGCTTCTAAAATCTTTCCTTGCACTCGTCCAACCATACAAATGGAGCACCCTTCTGATTCAACTTGGTCAAGGGCGATGTAATAGAGGAAAATACCTAAACAAACCGGTGATAATAAACTGCCAACCCAAGGAAACTACAAATCTCTGTGGCCGAGGTCGGTCTAGGCCAACTCTGCACCACGTCTATCTTATTCGGGTCGACCCGAATACCCTCGCTGGACACCACGTGTCCCAAGAAAGCTACTGAGCTGAGCCAAAACTCGCACTTGGAGAACTTTGCATAAAGCTTCTCCTCCCTCAATCTCTATAATACAACTCGCAAATGTTGTGCATGCTCCTCCTGGCTACGTGAGGAAACCAGAATATCATCAATAAAAACAATCACGAATGAATCCAGATATGGCCGAAATACACTGTTCATCAAATGCATGAACGCTGCTGGGGCATTGGTCAGCCCAAAGGACATAACAAGAAACTCATAGTGCCCTTATCTAGTCCTGAAAGCAGGTTTCATAATATCTGAATCCCTGATCTTCAACTGGTGATAGCCTGAACGGAGATCAATCTTGGAGAATACTCTCGCCCTCTGAAGCTGGTCAAATAAATCATTAATAAGAGGTAGGGGATACTTGTTCTTCACTATTTCCTTGTTCAATTGCTTGTAGTCAATGCACATTCTCAAGGTACCATCATTTTTTTTCACAAATAGAACTGGTGCACCCCACGGTGACACACCAGGCCGAATGAACCCGTTATCTAGGAGTTCCTGAAGCTGATCCTTTAAATTCTTTCAACTCTGCTGGTTCCATAAGATATGGCGGAATGGAAATGGGCTGAGTGCCCGACACCACGTCAACACCAAAATCAATGTCCCTATCCGGCGGTATGCCCGGCAGGTTCGCATGAAACACATCGGGAAACCCCCTCACAACTGGGACCGAATCAATGGTAGAAGTCTCAGCTCCAACAACCCTCACGAATGCCAAATATGAAAGACAACCCTTCCTAATCATACACTGGGCCTTTAAGAATGAAATTACCCTGCTCGAAACATAGTCAGTCACGCCACGCCACTCGATCCTTGGAACACCCGGTATAGCCAAAGTGACTGTCTTAGCATGACAGTCCAGAATAGCATGACACAAAGATAAGAAGTCCATGCCCAGAATAACATCAAGATCAATCATGCTCAATAGCAATAGATCAACTCGGGTCTCCAAAACCCCAATAGTCACCAAACACAATCGATACACATGGCCTACAATAATAGTATCGCCCACGGGGTAGATACATGAATAGGCAAAGCAAGACACCCTGAGGTCATACCCAAATGATGAGCAAAATATGAAGACACATAGGAATAGGTGAAACCGGGATCAAATAAGACTGAGGCATCCCCGTGGTAGACCGAAATAATACCAGTTATAACAGCGTCCGAAGAAATAACATATGTCCTACCCTGAAGAGCATAAGAGCGAGCTTGACCACCGCCCGATCAACCTGCACCTCTAGGGTGTCCCCTGCTACCTGACCCTCACCCCTAGCTGGCAGCGCGGGTGCTGAAGAAACTGGACCAAAAGACGAGGGCTGACCCCTCTGTTGAAATGAGCTAGCAGCATGACGAGGACACTCCCTCCGCATATGCCCAAACTCTCCACACTCATAGTAACTCCCGGGTGCTAGGAACTAGGACTGGAGGGAACCCCTCGCGCTAGAGTGACTAGCTGATGCACTCGGCTTGGAAGAACCCTTAGCAGACAGAGCACAAGATGAACTCTGTGCTAGAACAGTGCTGAGAGATGGTTGAATCTGCTGAGAACCCTGATAACCATGACCTTAAGATGCCCCACGACACTCGGGATGGGCTAACTAGGTGGGTCTGAAAGAGTGACCCCGACCCTACTAGAACTGGCCCCTCGAAGGAGTGCCAATGTAACTACCAGAAACTCGAGGCCTCTTGCCCTCCATCTCATCTCGATCCTAGTGGCGAACCGACTCAATATCTCAAGCTATATCCACCACCTCATCGAATGAAGCACCCAACACTATCTCTCTAGTCATAATAATACAAAGAGGGTAGTGGAGGCCATCAAGAAACATCCGGATACGCTCACGGTCTGTCGCAACCAACCAAACTATATGCCGAGACAACTCAAAAAATCTCATCTCATACTGCGTCACTGTCATATCTCCCTGTTGTAGCCCCTCAAACTATCTGTGCAGTTCCTATCTGCGGGACTGCGGCACATACTTCTCCAAAAAGAGAGTGGAGAACTCCCGCCAAGTCAAAGGTGCTGCACCAATCAGCCTACGCCGCTCATACGCCTCCCACCAAGTGAAGGCAGCTCCAGTGAACTGAAAAGTAGTAAAAGCTACACCGCTGAACTCAAGAATCCCCACTGTGTGGAGCATCCGCTGACATTTATCGAGAAAACCTTGGGCATCCTAGCCCTCAGCTCCACTAAATGTCGGAGACTGGAGTCTCCCAAACCTCTCGAGGTGACGCTGCTTGTCCTCGGGCATAACTGGAACCTTGAACTTCTGCACTGATACCACTGGCTAAGCTGGAGGTGCCTTTAGACTCTGTAATCCCTGCACTACCTGCTCTGGTGTGCAAGCAGCGGGGGTCTGATTACCTCCCCCAGCCTGTGAAGTAGCTGCTGCTTCTGTGGTGGCTGAAACCACCTGAGCTAGGCTCGTAAAAACTATCAATATCTTGGCCAATGTCTCCTGGAGGCCAGGAATCACTATGGGCACGACCGGTGCCTGAGCTGGTACTGCTGGGACCTGATCCAGAACTAGGGCAGCTGGTGGATCAATAGATGTTGCCTTTGCTGCTCTGCCTCGGCCACATCTATGAATGCGTCCACGGCATCTGGTGGCCTCAGTAGGTAACATTGGCGGTCGTCCGTCACGTCCGGTAGTTCGTGTATTCACTATCTGTGAGAGAAGAGAATAAAGAAAAGTTTAGTACTCAGATCAAAAAGTCCGCACGACAAGAATTTCAAGAATATGGAATTTTCCAAAAGTTTTTGCAGCCTGTCGAGGAGATATACAGGAGTTCCCATACCATTTCGTGAGACTCTACTAAACCGGATCATGACTCGCGAGACCTAGTAACCTAGGCTCTGATACCAACTTGTCACGACTCCAACCCCGGTCGTGATGGCGCCCAACACAATGGTAGGAAAGCCCAACCAATTCAACACTCTCAATCCCTCATATAGAGTTCTTTACCAGTTAACAGAGTATAAATACCAATTTAATAGAAATATAAGTCTGAAACAGTAGATACAATGTGCAGAAATCAAGAAATATCAGTACAAATTCCACCGATCTGGTGTCACGAGTCAAGAGCCTCTAATACAAGTCTGAGGAACAGCCTAAACAAAAGATTATCTAAAATGTTGAATGTAAAGAGGATAGAGGGAGAAATTGGGTCTGCGGACGCCATGCAACTACCTCGAAGAATCCGGTGAGATATGAATAGCAGCCATAGCTCATTCTATGCCTCCGAAATACCTGTATCGGCACACATGGTGCAGGGAGTAAAGTGAATACTCCAACTCCGTGAGTAATAGCAATAAATAATGACTGACGGAAAGAAATCGCGTAAAAAGCACTAAGCAGTTCTATATCAAAATAGTAAGAATATTTATACAACAACTAAATGAAGAAGTCAGGTAAAATCCTTTAAGCTAGTACTCCACTCATTTATTCCTCACAATAACCGAAATCATAATTATGTCGCTGCGACGTGCAGCCCGATCCATAAAGCATACTACTACGGCGTGGAGCCCGATCCATACACATATATATATATATATATATATATATATATATATATAAAAAACTGCGACTTGCAGTCCGATCCAATAATAATAGTCGACTGCACTCACTGGAGGTGTGTAGACTCTGGAGAGGCTCCTACAGCCCAAGCGCTATACTACTACGGCGTGCAGTCCGATCCGTATAAATATACTGGTGCGGCGTGCAACACGATCCAATAATAATATACTGCTGTGGCGTGCAGCCTGATCCGTATTAATATAATGTTGCGGCATGCAGCCCGATCCATAACATATCAAATACCCTAACTATTGGGTTCTCAGCCCCTCTCAGTCAATATAACTCAGCCTCTCGGGCATACTAAGATGAGATAGGGATCCGAGCCCATATAATACTCTCCTTTTGGTTTAGCTATTTCAAGCCGGTTCATATTATACTAAACAGTTAGAAACATGGATGAGGGTATGATTTTAACAAGTAAAGTGAGGTCTACTAGAACAAATGCCCCTAAGGGTTCTACAGGTCGGCACAAGGCCCCAAACATGGGAAGTAGTCCAGACTACAATGATATTAATTAAGGCTCAGTCAAAATACAGTTCATCAATCGGGATGAACCAAGTCTGAATCCCCAACAGTAATGGACCCCACACTCATCGTGAAGCATGTGTCTCACCTCAACATAGCACTATGTTATGCAAATCTAGGATTTCAAACCCTTAGAATATCTTTTATAACTATTACCCACCTCAAGCCAGCCAAAGTCGTAGCTCACTATGCCCTTGCCTCGCAAATCAACCACCTCGAGCGTCGAATCTGGTCAAAACCACAAGGAATACTTATAATAGGCTAAGGGAACATAACCCAATCGAAATGACTCGAAAAATATTGAAATTCACGAAGTTGGCAAAAACCGAGCCCCGGGACCACTTCTCGAAAAAATCAAAAAATTATCCTCACCGGATTCCTTATCTCGCCATGAGTCTGTACATATCAAAATTACCAAAACTGGAGTCCGTTTGGCCCTTCAAATTCCACGTTGAAATACAAAATTTCCAAGCCCTAGCTTTACCCTCTTTTGATGAATTTCCACAAATTTCCATGTAAATTCTACCACTAGTTCATGTATTTAGGCCAACAAACTCACCTCCAATCACACCTAGTCAAAATCCCCTTCAAATTCCGCCCAAAAGCTCTCAAGGTCGATCAAAAATTGTGGAAATGGACTTAAGCTCGCGGAACAAAATGAGCTTTAAAAACCCTTCTAAGAAGAGTGATTTTCGCATCTGCGGTTCCATTACCGCATTTGCGGATACCGCTTCTGCGGTTAAAATTCAACTTTTGTGGATCTTCTTTTAAAAGCCACGACCATATCTGAAGTCCTCTATCTGCATTTGCGGATCCCGCATTTGCGGATAACTGTCCTCTTCTGCGGAAACCCATACTTTCACCCTTTCGCTTCTGCGACACATCTACCGCAGATGCTGCTTCAAGCCCGCACCTACGGAAACAGCCCCTTTCCTTAAAAACTCGCACATGTGACTCACCCCTCGCATCTGCGGAACCGCATATGCACCCCTTCTTCCGCAGATGCGGAAACACCAGATACCAACAAAACCAGCAATTTACTAACTCCAAAATTCATCCCGATGACCATCCGAAATCACCGTGAGGCCCCTACGGACCTCAACCAAAAGCACCAACACATCCTAAAACATCATTCAAACTTGTTCCAATCATCAAAACACATCTAGCAATGCTAAAATCATAAATTCTCACCGAATTCAAGCCTAAGTTTCTCAAAAACTTCCGAAATATGTGTTTGATCAAAACCCGACCAAAACACCTCTGAATGATCTGAAATTTTGCACACACATCTAAAATCACCTAATGAATCTACAAAAACTCTTAGAATCCAATTCCGACCCTCAGATCGAAATCTCACCTATCAACCGGAATTCGCCAAAATGTTAACTTTGCTAATTCAAGCCTAATTCTACATCGGACCTCCGAAATCAAATTCTGATCAAACTCCTACGTCACAAATCACCCCCCGAAGCTAATCAAATCTCTAGAAATCACATCCGATCCCTCTAACTCAAAGGTCAACATCCGGTTGACTTTTCCAAAACAAGCCTTTTTTAAAGAGACTAAGTGTATCATTTCCTACCAAAACCAATCCAAATCAACTCAATCACATCAAATACCGGCAATGAAGCATAGAGAAACATAAGATGGGGGAAACAGGATGGTAACTCACGTGACGACGGGCCGTGTCGTCACAAGGTGGCAGTGCACATAAAACACTATAATCTTTC
>MU710910.1:102119-116595 GCA_026770625.1 Nicotiana glauca | reverse complement strand
ATATATATATATATATATATATATATATATATATATATATATATATATATATATATATATATATATATATATATTATCATCTGTTCACGGGCCAACTTGATAAGGATGAATTGTGCCAAAAAAAATCCCCTAAATAAGCCACCTAGTTGCATAAACCAAGAGTTAATTATTTGGCATGATAAAAAAGGTCACTTGCTGCCACATTTGGAGGCCTTTTAGGCTTATCCATAATTTCTTTATTAGCGTTATTAATCATCCACTAAATCTATAATTAACTAATTAATCACATAATTTAGAATTATCTTAAATTATTTAAAATACTAATCACTTTTTACACACTTTATATACCTTATTATCATGGTCATGTAGTATAGTTCTAGACCATAGATACATGGTATTTTTGCTTGTACCATATTTTATCTCAAAATGTCAAACTTCAATGAAACTCATTTTTTTCAATTCACTTACCCTCTCACCTTCACGAATTTACTTATCACTTGTTTGAAATAGCATAAGAGTTATAACCTCCAAATATCCTTATCCTTGAACTGATGTCAATTATCTTACGAGCAATCCAACGTATAATACTACGGGGTGCAACATCATCGTAATACTATATAGTGTAACAATAGGTAGCCTTGCATATATTACAGTTTGCGAGAGACCATTAGTATTAGATGTTCAGGCATTGGCCAATCGGTTAGTGAGATTTGATATTTCGAAACACAACTGGGTTCTAGCTTGCGTTATTTCTCACTCTTTTTTGTATGAACGCATCAGAGGACGTCAGTGTGAGCATGTGATTTTTCCCTATATGAATTACTCCTATAAAATCCAAGAAAATAGATTTTTTTCAAGTATTTGCCATTTTGTTGGATTTTTGTAGGATTTTATTAATTGTTTGTATTTTCGGGCGCGTTTAATTTTTGTTAAAACCATGAAAAATATTAAAAATATCATGCACTGTATTTAGATTTTGTTTTTAAATTTTTAGGATTAATTAGTTAATTATTTGTTGTATTAAAAATGAAAACCACAAAAAATAGCTCATTTTATATTTTTACCTTTTAATTTTTAGATTAGTGATTTTTCTCTTCTAACATAGGATCACAATAATTTTTTAATTTTTATAATTAGATAGTTGATTTAATTTTACAATTTAGACTAATTTAAGAATTTAATATAGAATTTTTTATTAAAGAAAATAAAATAGTTGGTTAATTGAAAAGGATTTTATTTTTCGAATTTGGGCCATTTTTAAGCCAAACCCGTTCCCAAACACTTCCCAACCCAGGCCCAAACAAACCTTATCCCGGTCAAGACCCCATCTGAAGCCAAACGACACCATTTCCATTGTCAATAGATCCCATCCGTTGATCTCGTTTGATCGAACAGATGGGAACTAACCTCCACATCCATATAGAACTATCCTAACCGTCCCTCCCCCCCCCCCATTTGAATCCCTCTCACTTCAGTCTCTCACCCAAGCCCTAGCCAAACCCTAGCCGCCCTATAATTCCTCGCCTCCTCCGTCGCCAATCACCACCAAAAATTATCTCACGGCAGTTTCGGTGCTCGAAACATCCTCAAATTAACACCCCATAACTCATGTCCCTTCCTCTTTCCAAATCCACAACCCTTTTCTCCAAAATCCCCACCAAAATTCTCAAATCTTAGATCCAAGATCGGGTTCTAAACCTTAATCTTTGCAAATCGGCCCTAAATTTCACCAGGTCACCCCTGCACCCTCCTCTTCCTAAATAATTGATATTTTCCAAATAACCCTACAAAACTCCAGAATTGTAAATCGAAGAAAGGGTCTCTGTTTTGTCTGAATCAAATATCCATGCTATTTTTACTTCAAAGGTTAGACTTCCAGAAGTCTTTTATTTCAAGGAGATACGGTCAAAGCGATGCAAGACTGGAACCTTGAAAGAGAAGACCTCCATTGGTCAATCAGGGCAAAACGGACCTCAAAAGCTGTTGGCTCACTTTTGTTCCTCAGTTGGTAAGGTATTATTTAACTCCCCACCTCCCTTATATTTTATTCAAATTTTAATCAGACTTCATTCTGGTTTTTATTTCCATTTTTTTTAATTTGTTTTATTCTTCATTTGTTTGAGAAGTCTTCCTTGTTTCACTCTTTAAGCATGATTAATCAGTAGTTTAGGGTTCGTTAGTTAAGCATTTTTATCATAGTCATTGATTGGTCAATTTGTCATTTGGGATTTACTAATATTTGGTTATCCTGTTAGTTTATTTTTGTTTGATTCCATGATATAATAGTTCTGGTTCAATAGGTTCAATTCTTAGAATATGGCTTATTGATCAATTGTGGATTCACGTTCGATACAAATGTTCCTGTTTTATGTCGTTTCTGATTTCAGTTAAATTCTAAAATAATTTAGGTCTAATTAGAAGCTTAATTGAATATTTTTCCATTTTGATCTTTGCCTTTAATTCTGATTTTGGTGTTGTTTGTCTTAGTTTGTATTTGTTAAAGGTCTTAGGGGGTTTTGATTGAACAAACAAAAAAACTTCAGGGTCTAGGAAGGGTATGAAACAAGATTTTTATGATAAGGCTAGTACAAGAAGTTTCTAGAACCTTGGTGCAGCTGTCCCTAGTTGGTTAGCACAAAAACGCTGAGCCAATAAGGGACATCCATATGTCCCAGGTGGTTAAAAAAGATGTCTTTTCAGGCTAAAAGGAATATTTCCCTGCTTTGATTTTCAGCATATGGCCTTTGAAGCCTATAAGTAGTACCCTTCTTTCACTCATTAGATCAGATATTCATACCATGAAAAATAATCCAAAAGTTTTCTGCATTCTTTCATTAAAAGTTTACTCAAACTACATACTGGTCTCTCCTTTAAAACTTAAAAGGTTTTTGTTTCATGAGAATTTCTGGGTTTCTATGCTGAGTTGAGGTTGGTTATTGAAGTTGTTGTATTGCTTTATCATTGCTGTCCTTTGTAGCTATTTTTCCTCTGTTTCACCTTAGCTGATTTCTGAATTTCCTTTCTTTGTTGTTGTAAGCAGGTACTGCCTAGACTATGAAAAATTCAAAAAACATGATGTTTTAATATTCTAGCTGGATATGAAAACTCCAGATCCAATTTGCTTAATATTTTTCTTTGATTTTCCTCCTCTGTTGTCAGTTTTTCATTTGTTCAAGTTTCATTTCTTTTTGCTGTAAATTTGATGTCTATCTTTATCCTGTTGGCCCTAACGTTTAGGTTGAAAATTAGATTTGGTTTATTATTACATGTGTTCCTGAAAAGTTGATGACTGTTTGAAAAACTGTAATATTTAGGACTGTTTTGGACTTGTGCTGGGTAAATACATTTAGCTAAATCATGTTAAGTATTCACACTATTCAAAGTTAGATTGATGCAAGATAATTTCATGCTGGTAGTTATTAAATGCTGAATCATTCGTAAGGTTGTAAAAATTAGCTGGTGCGTGTAAATATTTCATGTTGTTGCTATTAAATAGATCATTAGAAGCTGATTTTATAATTTGGTATCCATGTATTCAATGTTCAAAAATTGTTGGGTATGGTCACAAGTGAGTTAAAGGGTTTAATCCTAAAATGGTCTTAATGCTGGATACCCTCTTCGTTAGAAGCTATTGGGCCAAACTTGGGCACAATATCAGGTTGTTCGCTATTGAGCATAGGCTCAGCATTGGGTCATTGCTTCTTTGGGGCTATCCCAGGTCTTTCAGTTCTAGCAATTCATTGAGTTTATCTAATTTGATGCAACAAAAATGGTTTCTATTCTAACAACTAAAGTTTCGATCATAAGTCCAGCTTTTGGCCCCTTTGAAATTATAATGGCCACCTTATCCTTATTTTCGGGCTTAATATTGAGCCCAGTTTCTCTTTCCTTCTTTTTTCGTGATTTTTTGTAATAATCTTGGGCCTGCTACTGGCCCAAAACTCGTTTGAATAAATAAGTTTCTAGTGTACTATCCAAAGCATGCTTATATTTAGTAGGATTGAATTGTGCTTTAATTATGCTAAGCCTGAACACCTTAGGCCTAATTAAGTATAATTTTCTATTGTCTTGAGGTGTGCCATCCATAATTAAATCATCTGTCGCGCTAACAAATATTGTAACTTAGATATTTCAAAACGAATCCTCGTAGTTTGCTTTAGGCTCGACATAGACTATTATTGTGATTATGTATACGTTCATGTAACATAATTGCCAATTTAATTCTAAAAATAGACTCGAGGTATCGCGCAACTTCAACCAAACTTTCTTAATAAATAAATAAAGCATTATTAATTATGGACATGTTCGTGTGAAATGATTTTTGAGCACCAAAGGAAAAGAGTATACGTACGCGTAACTCAATTCTTTAATTACGAATAATCAAGCAATTAAAAGAGATAAAAGATAAATGCACATGGGTCCTAAAATGAGTAGTTAAATAATTTAAGCCAAGTAATAATTACTAAGCGACCGTGCTAGAACCACAAAATCCAAGAATGCCTAACACCTTCTCCCGATTAATAGAATTGCTTATCTATAATTTCTGGTTTGCAGACTTTTAAATAAAGTCGAAAACTTCCTCAATTTGGGATTTAAAATAAATCGATGACTTGGGACACCAAATAAACTATTTCAAGTGGCGACTCTGATAAATTAAATAATCTCATTTCAAATAAGGTCACTTAAATTGGAAAAACTCCCACATACCCTCGGGTGTAAAAAGGAGGTATGACAGTTAATATAACGACCCCCATTTGCTTGTCCTTAAGGACACGATTCAGCACAATGGTACCAAAAAGGTTTCTATTGGATATGTCTATGTAGCTTAATTAAACTTGTGTGCAAAGTTTATAAATAACATGAATAGATTAAGTGTGATTCATACACTCTCTTGAAAGAATAAAAATTCAACAACTTAAAAGACAATCTACTCAGTTTGAGTCTCGATTCATTGTTGTGATATTCTTGTGGGTGTTTTGAGGATTTGGATAGGTTTGAATGATGTATTTGTACTTTCTGCTAAGAATTGAATGGGGTCCTAAGGGGCTCTGGTGTGTTTTGGATCACTGGTTAAGAAACTAGTTATGCTATGGATTTGGAGCTTCACCATGGTTAATATCAGGTCAAGATGACATTTTTTGGTGTTTTGAGTGTGGGAAAAGGTTCGTAGCGTATTTTATGATTGAAATGAATATATGATTTGTATTTCGGAGGTTTTGCATGAGTTTTGGGTGTTAAAACGAAGATTTTCTTATAGTTGCTTTGTTTTTTCTGGTGTACATAATTACCAAAAGACCATTTATGTCCCCGAAATTTTCAATCTTCATTTAAAAATTCAAAATGTCGTATCTCCCTCATTTTAAGGCCAAATTGGGCGTTTCAAAAGGCTATATTGGATGTAATCTTGTAAGGATCATGTTGGGCCTATCAAACATAAGTTTCAAAATCATCTAAGATCTGATTCGTGCTAGGACAACTGCTGCATTTTTACTTATTTGGGAATTTAGTTACATTTTCTCATAAGGCTTTGGAGCTCGATTTTGGGAGATGTTGGGTGGTATTTTAACTACATGAATTGCAGTAAGTATTTTTTTACCTAGATTTATTTAAATTTCATGATTCCAACTTTGAATGCAGCGATTGATTGATTAATTGAGTTAAAAAATTTTGGGATTTAGTACAAACTTTTCCAAATCATAAATTGATGATTTAAAGGCTGATTAGAGGTCTAAATTTGATGCAATTGGTATGGTTGGACTCGTATAGAAATGAGTGTTTTGTTGTGTTCTGAGGAGCGGGTCTTGTTGACTTTTTTTATTTTATTTAAAATGGCAACTTTATTGCTCAGAATCATTTCCAATGGCTTTGATTTATGATATTAAGTTATTTAAGCTAGATTTGAGACGTACGACGGTTGTTTCGTGCGGAAAAACTTCTTAGAGTATTAATTTTGCTTTTTTGAGGTAAGTATGTTGCCTAACTCTGTGCCGGAGAATTCCTCCATTGGATTTGGTTTATTTGTGTATACAGTAAAATTGGACGTTCCAATTTTAGATAATTACGATACATCAAAAGAATTTCGCTAAAGGCTCGAGGCTATGGTCGGGATTCACAACCGAGGTACTATCAACGTCCGACCTCGGGGCAATACAGACCGATGGTTATGGTGAAAAATGTGGGAAGTTCCCAAGGCACTTAACTAGAGCTGGCAAAGTCTAGTGGGATAATTCAGACCCGAATCAATTCATTAAATGGCTGTACCAGCCTATATCTTTGTAATAAATACTTTTGTACTATGTAGGGATTCCCTCTCATATATATAGGGGATCCTTGTCATTTTGTAAGACATCTGATACTCAATATTAAATACACAAGAACATTCTCTCTCAAACTTAATATATTCTCTCGTTCTTATTACTTACATTTATTGCTTATATCAATTGTGTTCTATTTATTATTCTTCATTTATTGCTCATCATTGATCATAAATAGCCACAATCGTAGCTCTCATAACTGTTAATCCTTCCTTGATTACCCTTAGCCAAGCATCCGGCTCGGCCTCGAGGCTCGTTACGCCAACTCGAGGCCCCGATTTCTAGCTCTTTTTGTTTGGCCATTATACTATCAACATGCTATTATCTCATTTTTTAATCTCTTACCTAGCATCTATTTCCTAAAGAACTAGAATAAAAATAGATCACATATTTTTTGAACTACAAAATCAAATCTAATTGTAATTATAATTTTTAAGGTAAACAATTTGCTCTACTTGTACTATGTGAAAAGGCATGTACACGAGATGATGAGTGTATGACTGGACTTATGTGTTTTAATTCACCTAAATAGACCCTTAGAGTATTAATAACCTTGATTTGATGTTGTTGTTATTATTAAGCTCATTCATTGTTGATTTACTTCACGTACCCTTTGTGTTAATATTGTTATATTTGAACTCATTGTTGTTTAGTCGTGAGCTATGTCATGATGTGGCATTTGTATTTTTATTTGAGCAATGTCGTGGCACATAGGCATGTGGTATGAGATTGATTGTTATGTTGTGATTTAGATGCGCATGCGGCAACAAAAGGGTGGCATGTGTGTTGATGCGCATACGGCGACATAAGGAGGTACTTATGCGCGTGATGCAAGTAAGGGAAATAATTCATTGTGATGCACATGCGGCGATATAAGGGGGCTAAATCACGTGATGAAATTTTTGAAAAATATCTTAAAAATGTGAAGCTCACGTGGTGACATAGGGATGATTGTGATATTGATATGTGGCCCATCAAAATATTTTTTTTGGCTTTCAATATGCTATTTTGTATCTCCGCTATTACTCGATGAATTGGTTGTCACGGTGGATTTATATATATGGAGTTATTATCTCTTTTTTTGTTGAGTTGTTGGTACCATAACAGATTTTTGATAAATTTTAAGCATATAATTGTTATCATGTTTTACTTTATTTGATTTTTGATAAATTCTAAATAAAGAAATTGTTATCATATTTTACTTTATTTTATTTTTGATAAATTTTAAATAAAGAAGTTGTTATCATGCTTTAAATTATTTGATTTTTTCATAAATTCTTTTTTATCATTTTATTGATAGCTGACACGGAAACGATATATGTGGTGGCACAAGGTATTTTTCGTGCGATTGTGGTATTTGTTAAGGCACGTGATCTTTGTCGTGTTAGTGTTACTTATGTTGTGGCACAATGTCTTTGTCGTGCGGAGGTGATTGACAGACTGGGCAAGAGGTTCCATGAGTATATGATTAATGATTTGTGACTTGTGTTTTGTGATAATGAGATGTGGTACCTCAGGGTGATTCTTCTTAAAAATCTTTTGTCAGAACTGTTAATGATTTGAACTACCATTGTTCCCTTTATGTAACAAACTGACCGGTTGTTTTATGTATATGAGACATGTTTCTGCTTTTGAAGCTTCCCGTATGTATATTTATGGTTATATTACTTCCAAAGATGGTTAATTTCATTTCGGGGAAGTTTTAAATAATTTGGACCGTTTAGTTCTAGGTTTAGACGCTTCACTTGAAAATATTGATCGAGGTTTGACTTATGTGAAAACTACCCCATAATAATCTTTTGATGGCTCTAATAGGTTCATTTCGTAATTTTGGACTTGTTTGTATGGTCGGAGTGGAATTCAGAGCTTCCTATCATGATTTCACTTTTTTTTGCTAAAAGTTGGCAATTTGAGATTTTGAAGTTTCCTTAATTTACCGAAGGCGATATTATCACTTTGGAGAATATAACACGGCGGCACTTTGAATGGCTCTGGAAAGAGTTATCAATTATCATAAAGGCTTACGTCATAAGTATGACATCATCACGGGAAGTTCGAAGAGATGGATATCAAAGTCATTTCTTATTATTTCACTCTAAGAAATGCGGGGACTATGTGTATACAGTAAAATCGGAGGGTCCAATTTTCGATCATTTCGATGCCTCGTAAGCATTTTTCCAAAGGCTCGAGGCTATGCTTGGGATTCACACCCGAGGGACTATCAACGTATGACCTCGGAGCAATGTAGACCGACGGTTATGGTAAAAAAAAGTAGGAAGTTCCCAAGGCGCGTAGCTAGAGCTTGCAAAGTTTAGTGGGCTAGTTCAGACCTGAATCAAGGCATTAAATGGCTGTACTAGCCCCATATCTTTGTAATAAATAATTTTTTACTATGCTGGGATTCCCCCTGATATATAAAAGGGATCCTTGTCATTTTGTAAGATATCTGATACTCACTATTGAATACACAAAAATATTCTCTCTGCTCTTTAACTTAACATGTTCTCTCGTTCTTATTACTTACATTTATTGCTTATATCAATTGTGTTCCATTTATTGTTCTTCATTTATTGCGCATCATTAATTATAAATAGCCGCAATCGTAGCTATCATAACTGTTAATACTCCCTCGATTGTCCTTAGCCAAGCACCCCACTCGACCTCGAGGCCCGTATACGCCAGCTCCAGGCCCTGATTTCCAGCCCTTCGATTTGGCCATCATACTATCTACAAGCTCTTATCTCATTCTCTAATCTCTTACTGAGCGTCAGTTGCGTAAATAACTAGCATAAAAATCGATCATGTATTTTTAGAACTAGAAAATAAAATCTAATTATAGTTACCATTTTCAAGGTAAATAGTTTGGCGCCCACTGTAGGGCTAAAAATAATAGTAATTATTTTCTTGCTTGTTCACTCCATAAAGCAAGTTATCTTTCACACTTTTCTTGTCCAAGATCTTTGATTTCAGGCCAAAATGACAAACTCAGCAAATGCATATGAAAATAACGATCGTGTGGACTATGGAGAGAATGGTGTAGCCGTTCCAAGTATTAGCGCACCACCACTAAACCCTGAAGGCGCGCCGGAGACAATCCCCACGGATGTGGTTTTACGCAATGCCCAACACGTCGATATAATCTCCCATACTAACTGGAGCGTGCACCAAGGAGACCAACAAGAAGCTCTGAAAACCTTAGCTAGGGAAGAAAACGAGGTCAACCTTCACATTACTTTTGAAATATTATAGGCGCAACAGCTAGCAATTGCTCACTTGCAAAATCACCAGAAAACTCCCAGCACGGTAGCACCGGGAATGGCTCCTCCAACCGAGCAGGTACGGAAAAGATCAAATAACAATGGGTCGATAGCCAACCCGACCTCATAAAGATGCTCGAGGACCTCACAAAGAGGATCAAGTATGGCGAGAAAAATATAGAAGCCAGTGATAAGAAGGTACAGACCTACAACTCTAGGGTTGATCAAATTCTGCGCGCACCCCCGGTCCTAAATGGTGTAGATTCGAAGAAGTTCGTACAAAAGTCGTTCCTACACGAAGCTGCTCCAAAACTCGTTGCAAAGACGTTCAGAATGCCCGACCTTTCAAAGTACAATGGAACCCGGGCCCCAACGAGCATGTCAGTTCTTACACTTGTGCAGTGAAGGGCAACGACCTGAGGGATGATGAGATTTAATCCATCCTGCTAAAGAAGTTCGGGGAAACACTCTCAAAAGGGCCATGATGTGGTATCACAACCTATATCGTAACTCTATAGATTCATTTTCCATGCTGGCAGATTCCTTCATAAAGGCACATGCCGGTGCCATCAAGGTAGCTAGAAGGAAATCTGACATCTTCAATATCAAGCAAAGGGAAAACGAGATGATGTGAGAGTTCGTATCTCTCTTTCAAATGGAAAGAATGGAACTACCACCGGTCTCTGACCATTGGTCGGTGCAAGACTTCACTAAAGGTTTGAATGACCGAAGCTCAGTAGCTTCAAAGCAACTGAAGTAGAGCTTAGTCGAGTATCCTGTTATGACTAGGTCGGACATCCACAACCGATACCAGTCAATGATTAGGGTCGAAGACGACCAACTAGGAGCCCCTTCAGGCTTGGTATATCGTAGCAGGATTCTGACAAAGGAGATAAAGCCAAACAAGGAAAGATACCAACCATACACTTAAGATAGAAGAAATGCCCCGAGACGCAACATGCCCCACAACGACCGAAGTATGTCATCCAAATGATCTTAGAAGGCATCATCACTCCACAAGAACCAATGGTCAGAAGAACTAAAATATCCATGACCAGTGAAAAGCGAGATCGAGGTTACATACCCGAGGATGCTCTCAAATTCAGTGACGAGGACATTGAGACCTTGTCTCAACCCCACAATGAAGCATTGGTAATATCTTTTCACGTGAATACATTTCAAATTAAACGTGTACTTATGGATCCAGGTAGCTCGGCAAATATTATCGGGTCGAAGGTGGTAGGGCAGCTCGGACTGCTTGACCGAAGTGTACCTGCATCTCAATTCCTCAATGGGTTCCACATGGCGAGCGAAACAATGAAAGGGGAAATCACCCTCCCAATCAACGTGGCCGGCACAACCCAAAATGACAAATTCCATGTCATCGAAAGAGACAAGAGGTACAACACCTTGTTCGGGAGGCCATGGATAAACTGCATAAGAGCAGTACCATCCATCCTCCATCAAATGATGAAATTTCCAACAAAGTATGGGATAAAAACCATCTACGGCCAACAACACAAAGCAAAAGAGATGTTTGCGGTGCACGATGTGTCACTGGCACCAATACCTCTGCCGCCAAAGGATCCAAAGGATAAGCAAATAATAGAATAGTGATAACAAGCAACATTCCCCGCTAAGCCCGACCGAACGAAGCAAAGGACCATACCGCATCCTCGTAGCAAATGGCTGAAACATATCAGGGCTCGAAATACCGCTAGCACTAAGGTACGATCACCTCCCTCTTTTGTCTACATTCTGTACTAACCTTAGTGCAGGTATCCGATTAAAATGGCTGAAGCACTTTCCACGTCGAAGGCCTCAAGTTCCTAGAGAATACGTTGCACTCTTTTCCTTCGATCGGGTTTTATCCCAATAAGGGATTTACCTGAAAGTCTTTTAACGAGGAAACATATATATGCTACCTAAGGAAGAATCAACAAGTATTCAAGGCTTCGTTTTCAATAAAATATGAATACTAGGGGAATCACCCCTGGAACAACACCTCATCGGTGAAGTCAAGATGTGCTAAATGAGGTCTCGATAAGAAAATGATGTACCTGGCTAAACAGTCGAACGAACCACGCTCGTATAGAATAACCAATCACTTAACAGCTAAAACATATATACTTGTACCAAGTAATCAAAAAATATGTTCCATCAAAGCATTTCGCATTTCAAAAGGATCTGATATTTTTTACAAAAATGGCTCCAAAGGCAAAAAAAAATATCCCGAACACTCTAGGACTGGCGTCAACAATTTGAAATCATACGACCTCCGGATCAGAGCTTCAAACTAGTGAGCTCTCAATGATGCAACATCAAGTTTACAAAATTGGCTCCAAAGCCAAAAAATATCCCGAACACTCGGGGACTAGCGTCAACAATTCGAAGTCGTACGACCTCTGGATCGGAGCTTCAAACTAGTAAGCCCTCAATGAGGCAACATCAAGTTTGCAAAAACGTCTCCAAAAGCCGCAATCGTTCCGAACCTTCTGTCACGACCCCATTTCGCCCTTCGTGAACTATCGTGATGGCACCTAGTCTCTCCGACTAGTAAGTATAACAATTGAGGAAAAAAGGAAAAAATAACAGATAAAACTAATAAAAACCGTGGAATAACAAAATGAAGATTTAAGATGCTGCTCGGCATAAACAAATATAACTCTCAAACTGAACAACTTCCCAAAATCTGGAGTCCCATGAATCCCAAATTACGAATATTATAAAATGCTCTAACTCCGGAATGTCTAAATCAACAGAAAATATAGAAGGGATATCACTACAAGATTGAATGGAAAGGTACTCCTTGGTCTGTGGATGCGGCATATATAACCTGAAGTCTCTGGAGAATCGCCTCGCCTCAAGGGTACTAGGGCTAACTCGAAGTACCTAGATTGGCACATGAAAAATATTTGCAGGATAGGGCTTGAGTACACTGCCGGGGCACCCAGTAAGTGCCAAGCTTAACATCGGTCGAGTAGTAACGAGGAAGGTCAGGGCCCTACCGGTCATGTACATTAATATATAAGGAAAGAAATAATGTTAAAGTAATACACGGTAATAAGAGTAACGACAACTGCAACAGAGATAAAAGAATCATAAAAGGAAAAATACAGCTCAACAAATGGATAAAAACCGGGTATCTCCCATGAAACCATCCTATTGTCCCAAATAGAAATATCCAGTGGATATCCCGAGTGTCGTCCTGTAGTCCAAATCATAGTGCACGGGGATCTACCGGAATCCCGATCCCTCTCGCAAATAGTAGAAACCAAAGTTGTTGCATGTCTAGACAAGCTAGTGTAACAGACAACATACTCCAAGATAGTCATAGTGCCCTGGTGCAAATGCTCAAACATTGCATGCCCTACATCCCTGAGGCTATGAGGAACAAACTCTCTCAGGAACATATCTGAAAATGGAGTCCAAGTCAGGGAAGCTTCCTCATCCGAACTGTTTAACTCATAAGTACGTCAGCACACATAAGCGGCTCCTCGAAGCTGGAAAGTAGTGAAAGAAACCCCGCTCTATCCTGATATACCCATGGTATGGAGAATAAAGTAGCACTCATCTAGAAATCTCAGAGCATCACCTGATGCTAAACAACTGAATACAAGAGGCTTGTACTTCTTGAACCTCTCAAGCCTCTGCTGCTTATCCAAGGAAGCCGCTGTCCTATCCTCGGGTTGATTTGGGGCTACGGGCTATACAAAAATAATATCTGAGACCTGATCAACATGTATCACTACTCACAATGTGGCTGCAGTAAGGGGAAACAACCCTGCCTGAGCCAGAATAATGTACATGCTGATGAAGTGTGCAAGTGTCTCCTAAAGTGCTGGAGTAGTAGTAAAACTAGGCGTATCAGGCGCTTGGGCTCCGTAGCGAGCTGCTGGTGGCACGGGTGGCGGATCATCTCTAGTAGCATGGGTCCTCACCATCTATAACAGAATAGAAGACATAAGTTTAAAATTATGATATAAAAAATCTTGCACGACAAGAAAATCAAATGAAGTGGAATTTTCCTAATGGTTACATAGCCTCTCGTAGATAAGTACAGACAACACTATACTGATCCGCGAGACTCTAATAAACGGGCTTGTGATTCATGACTCCTATGAACATAGAGCTTTGATACCAACTTGTCATGACCCCAGTTCGCCCTCTGTGAACTATCGTGACAGCACCTAGTCTCTACGACTAGGTAAGCCTAAAATTGCAAAAAAAGGAAAAACAACAGATAAAACTAATAAAAAATGTGAAATAACAAAATGAAGGTTTAAGATGTTTCTCGGAATAAACAAATATAAATTTCAAACTGAACAACTTCCCAAAACCCGGAATCCTATGAATCACAATTTACGAATATGATAAAATGCTCTAACTCCGGAATGTCTAAATCAACAGAAAAAATAGAAGGCTTATCACTAAAAGATAGAATTGAAAGGGACTCCTCGGTCTATGGACGCTGCCGATATACCTTAAAGTATCTGGAGAATCGCCTCGCCTCAGGGGTAGTAGGGCTGAGTCGAAGTACTTGGATCTGCAAATGAAAAACATGTGTAGGAAAGGGCATGAGTATACCACATTAGTACCCAGTAAGTGCCAAGCCTAACCTCCATCGAGTTGTGATGAGGAAGTTAAGGTCCTACCGGTCATGTACAATAATATATCAAGAAAGAAACAATATTAAAGTAATAGAGGGTAATAAGAGTAACAACAACAGCAACATAGACAGAATAATCACAGAAGGAAAAATATAGCTCAACACAAAGATAACAATTGGGGATCACTCAGGATACCGTCCTGTAGTCCCATATATAAATATACAGTGGATCTCCCAGGTGTCATCCCGTAGTCCAACTCATAGTGCGCGGGTATCTAGCGGGATCCCGATCTGTA